>PNEQ01094555.1:0-24397 GCA_003012365.1 Medauroidea extradentata | reverse complement strand
CGACGGTTTTGTTTTCCATCATCATTACCTTTTCTATGATAGTTGGCCTAAGCCCTCTCAAAATGTATCTAATTTTATTGTCCTCAGACATTTTGTTGTCTAATTTGTTGCACATACTAATTATATCGTATGCGAACTCCTCAATGGTCTCATTATTCCCCTGAACTCTAATACGTAACCTCATTTCCAGGTCTTCGACGTCCCCAACTCTCCTAAATGCTTCTTTAAGTGCTTGCGCCAACCCCTCAAAAGTTTTCAACGTTTCCGCCCTGTCGCCTAACCCATCGTACCAACTTGCTGCTGCGCCTCGCAGAAAACTTGGCAAGAACGTACAACACTTCTTGTCATCCCACTGATTAACCACTGCCGCCCTCTTAAAATTTTTTTCATATTCTACTACATCTTCACTGCTTCTCCCATAGAAAAACCCTGGGTCAATGAAAAATTTATTAGCCTCTATGGCTACTTCGGTGTCTTGTTGTGTTTCCTGTAATGCTGCTGTATGATTCACTGTACCCTCTCCCTGACTTAAAAATTGAAACTCCTCTAGGTTTCTTTGCCTACGATGTTTTGTTACATCTGTTTCCTGTTCCTTTGCTAATACTTTATCTTCTTAATAAACAATTCTATTTTGTTATCACTAAGTACGTACAATTCCGCTAAACCGTTCTAAGCTTATGGTCACAATTTTCTTTACTTCTACTTATTTTTCTACTATGGCATCCTCTTGTAACTCCTCTCCATATTTACCTAATTATTTTGATTCTATTTCTGTTTTGGCTTATTTAACATGTGCACCTAAACAAACCTAACTTCCGTATGTGGTATGATCAAAGGCCTGGTCTAATGGTTAACAACACAAAATTTTGTGTTCCTAATCACCAGTCCCAATCCCCAAAATCACACACATAACCGGCGACTCCGCCAATCTTTGTCGGCACGCTTTTGAGATACCCCTCAAAAGCCTTGCGGGGTTGTCTCACAACCTTGCCACCGACCGGGGATCGTTCTTAAACAACTAACGAAAGTCTAGAAGAAGAAAATAGATGGGAAACCGGAGGTGAGGAAAAGTCACTAGGTGAGGTAATCTAGTAACCTAGGTGTAGGCCTCAGGAAATACTAGTGCCCTGTTCTCACCTTGGTCAAGAACTACACTTCCATCTACTTTAACTTTAGAACATAAAAGCGGGTGCATCAAGAAACCAGAAAAAGTAGGTAATCTAACCTAAACAAAAAAATATATATATCACGAATAAATACTGGGGGTTTGGTAACTCAATGTAAGAGCAAATGTACAAGGCATGCAAGAGGCTTTTATAAATACATATACCTATTTGTCTCAATAAATTACTGATAAATAAATAAACTACTTGATTCGTGACCATAACTTATTTATTTTCTAGAACCTTTTCGAGTTAAACATTTCATCCTCAAGAAACAAGTATAACATTTCATATTCTAATCCTTTGTTTTTCAACTTCACATTATTCAACGATACTACTGAACCAGTACATCTGACAGCTATGTATAGCTGTGTCGGTCGGGTTCCATATGGAACTACACCTAACTATAACATAATTACATAAGCGGCTTTAAGAAACAACCTCGGGACCACCAAGACTTATCAGTTGTGTTACGTCGGAAAAGTTAACATAAATTATATATAAGCTAAACGTTACAATTCTTTAAACATTAACTGTGGTATTCAACGACATAAAAACGGCAATGTCCGCGGTACCTAACCTAACATTGAAGCAGAAGTTACAAGGGGTTCTTCCACACTACTGAGAAAATAAAAAGTATGACGTTACATGTTAGAAAAGAACTAAGTATTACTCTAGGAGTTTATCTTTACTTTAGATGGCTAAGTCATGCTTACCTCGTAGCTTCCGAGCCTAACTCATCATTCCAGGACGTCGACTAACATACTGTCCTCCCGCGCTAGTCTCCCCGACTATTTAAACCCACGCCGTCAGGCGAGTGGTCTACATTCCCCGATACAAAAACGTTTTGCAAACTTTTAAAATCTTTTCTAAAGCACGGCAAACACTTTCTGAAAAGTTTACTTTACAATGTTGTTACTGGCATCGTTTCTTGCGCCACCTGTGCCGCGCCATCATGGCCACACTGCCCCACTTCCGATCGTCAACTATCGTCCGACACTCCTTGTTGTTCAAACAAATGACTATCGCCGAGCACACACCCCTCTACCCTCTTCTCCTGTGGTCGTGTCCGCATGACATAGGCCTACTCCCCGAAGGTCAAACTTTACTCGTGTGAAAAAAAACGAAACGTCAGCTGGAAAAGACTTCGTTTCAACCAGAACTTAAACTACTGAAAGTGGAGGAAGTAGCACACGATAGCGTTTTTGTCCCCTGTTGATTACAAAATGCAGTGTATCCTCGTGCTACAGTAAATGTTGTAATCAACAAAGATCTATCAACACGTCAAGCACTACTCTCGTTCCCACCTTCGTCAATGTTTAGCTGCCTCGCTTGGCCTTGTCCAACTGCAAGCTCATCACTAATAATGTCTCGTAACGTAACATGTTGTACCTTACTTCGCGGTGCTAACATGATGTAAGACTGACTTACAAAACAAATATCCCGGAAAATCTAGGCTCTAAACCACACAATTATCATATCAAGAAAAATTAAACCAAACACGGATAAACTTATCGAACACAAACTTTTAACTCAAGCGGGACGAAAGTATTATTACGAGGTCACTACCTCAACAAAAAAACAAAAAAGCAAAATTTTACCATCGCGACAATATAGGGTAAGCCCACTTATCCTGCTAAGCCAATGAGAGACGAGCTGTCTCCTGATTGGTCGCGCAGCATAGATTGACTCTGATTGGTTGTGATGGGTTGAGTGTGTGTTTTTGTTTTGTGCTGTAAAGTTGTTTCTTTCTTAATCAATGGGATACACATATTTTTTAATTCAATACTCTGTTGACTGAAAATATTGCTATTGCTAATAATAAAGGCTAATTCTTTGATTTTTCTTTTAATTTTGTCAGTTTCCTGTGTAAGTGGTTTGGAGTCTGCCCCCAGAATTTTGTGGCTATTTTCCCATGCATGTTCGGCCAGTCTAGATTTTTGGGTTTCGCCTTTCTTGCAATTGTTTTTCAGTGGCTGGTTTTACCCTGAAAAATTACATACTCGCAACTGTATATATCAGATACCTTGCGAATGTGGTCATATGTATATTGGAGAAACTGGCAGAGCTCTTTCAACACGTATAAAAGAACATAAAAACAATTGCAAGAAAGGCGAAACCCAAAAATCTAGACTTGCCGAACATGCATGGGAAAATAGCCACAAAATTCTATGGGAAGACTCGAAACCACTTACACAGGAAACCGACAAAATTAAAAGAAAAATCAAAGAATCAGCCTTTATTATTAGCTATGGCAATATTTTCAGTCAACAGAGTATTGAATTAAGAAATATGTGGATCCCTTTGCTCAACCCATCACAACCAATCAGGAAACAGCTCGTCGCCCATTGGCTGAGCAGGATAAGTGGGCTTACCCTATATATACCCATGGTTTTTCCAGTCTCCTCATCAGTCGCACTCGTGTTCCTGAACCCTGTGTGTCTACCTGATGACGGGAACAGATTCCAGTTCCTGAAACGTCGTTACACTGTCTGTCTGGAAAACTACTGTGTTTTGTTTCGTCTCTTCATTGTGTCGTTTGTCTTTTCTATATATGTTTGTTATCTGGTGCGTTTTGTCTCGTCTATTTGTTGTGTCTTTTTGTTATTTTTCTGTTCGTTTCTGATATCTGCTGTTTTTTTTTGTTTCATCTCAATGTTGTGTCGCATGTTACTTGGTTTTTTATTTTATATGTTATTATTTTCATTTATTATCTGTTTGTTCCTTGTTTCTATTTGACCCGATTCCATTTTTGAATTTCTTGTTGGGTATGTATCTTGCTGACTAAAGCATACTCTGCTTATAATATGGTTTTCTTTTATTTGTTTAGTTTTCTTTGACAGTCATTCAATTTGTAATGGAGTACGTCCAAGAAACTGAATCCAGTCAAAGAAGACCATGTTCTTCTAGTTTTAGACAACCACTCAAGTCATATTTCTTTAGGTGCATATGACTTCGGTAAAGAGAATAGCGTTGTTATGCTTTCCCTGCCCCCTCATACATCGCACAGGCTCGAGCCTCTGGACGTGACCTTCTATGGACCTCTCAAAAGAACGTTCAACAAGAAGTGCGATGTTCACATGAGTAAGTTCCCAAAAGTGTTGACTTCTGACGTGCCAAATTTTTGCAAAATAACATACCTCAGAGTTGCCAACATGGAAAAATGAGTCTCAGGATTTAGAGCGACTGGGATATACCTTTTTAATCCGGCTGTTTTTGAAGAAGAATTTTACACTTCTGAAGTAGCCGGTTCATGTGCAGCAGCTAGCTCATCTGCAGCAACGAGCTCGTCTGTATCAGCCGGCTCATCTGTAGCAGCGAGCTCGTCTGTATCAGCCGGCTCACATGCAGCAGCCAGCTCATCTGTAGGAGCAAGCTGGCCTGTATCAAACGGCTCACACGCAACAGCCAGCTCATCTGTAGCAGCCAGCTCGCCTGTATCAGCTGGATCATCTACAGCTGCAAGCTCATCTGTAGCAGCCGGTCAATCCGTAATTGTCAGTACATGTGAAACAGTAAGACATCCCACTGTAGATGGTTCTTCTAACAAATGTCCAAAAGTTTATGTCTCAATAGCACAAATTTCTCCGGTTCAGGACCCTTCATGCACGGCCAGCTCACGTGCAGGCAGAAAAAGACAACACTCACAAATTTTGACTTCAAAGACAATTAAAAACAGTTGGAAGGAAAGGAGATAAGGAAACAATTGAAGGGTTCGAAGAATTCAGCAAATGCTGCTAAAAAAATCACTAAAATCTAGAAAATCACTTTTCAAGTCGTTGCAAGACAGTTCTTCAGAAGAAGATGATGAAGAAGGAGAAAAGTCACAAGAAACTGACAATGAAAGTGATATTGAAGACATTTTAAGGTTTGTTGGAGTACAAGCAAGTAATGACGAAGTTTGCTGTATTTGTGGTGAGTTCGGGAAGGACAGATAATTATGGAACAAGTGCTCGAATGCCAAATGAAAGAATTGGACACACAAGGAATGCAGTTCTTGGGAACTGAAGACTAATGCATATGTTTGTGACTTTTGCACTTAAAGCAATATTCTAATGGTATTAGTTACATTAATTTCTGTTGGTTTCACATAAGTAGTTAACATCCATAATGATTTTTTCTTACATTATTTTAATAGCATATGAAAGTATATTTTATTTTTAAATGGTAGTTTACAACAAAGTACAAAAAGTTTATTTATATTCAAGGTTTAAATAATAAAATTACAGAAAATTTTAAAGTGTTTGTGATTAATATAGTGTATTTTCTGTTAGAATTTCTGCCTTGTAGTGTATGTTCGGGATTGCCCCGGTAGCCAGGGTAATGCCGAACAATGCCACGTTTTTTTTAGTTAATATTTTAATTTTAAAATGTTTTAATTAAAAATAATTATGCTGAATTTGCAGAAAATTAATTAAATTTTCGAGTGAAAAAACAGCATTTGTACTATAGCCAAATTGTTGAGAGTTGTTAACAATCAAAGCTTAAGTGTTCGCAAATATCCCGGTCTCCCCTAAAGAAAGGAATCTTAGTAACACTCAAAAAATTACATACAATCTACAGTGCTCTAAAGTTAATGTCTGAGGCCTATGCTTCTTTGTTACTATTCTAGACAAAGCGGTGATTGAAATTACTCACTTTATGATGAACTACCGTTATGTAGGGACCTGAAAAAGTAGCTTTTTCATTTGGACACAAGCTGGAATCCATATAACGGTAAATTCACGTCATGTTAGCTATTGGCTCTTGACTTGTGTTACACCTCTTGGTGGACGCTGAACCAGAAATAAATTAGCTACTAATGTAATCCCAATAATGTGGCATGACTGTCAGAGAGCAGCCAATGAACAGCTGCTGTCGGCTTCAGTACACAGGTAATCTTGGAAACTATTCTAAAGGTTAGTGAACCCGCGCGTTAACCCGCTGTCTACCTATTACACGTTTTTTTTGTGTGTTTCCTCAGATGATATTAAACCAATGTGTTAAAGGAATAGAAATATATTTTTAAAACTAAAGCTTAGTATATATCTTTCCTATCAACACGAAAATGTCAAATTACGTATGAAGTATATTCTTCACGATATAATTTGCATTTTTTTTTTACTTTTCGATAAAAAAAATTTCTTGCTGACAAATATGAGTGTCACACTAACTGTTCTCTCATCAAAGGGAGTTTGTAGAGCAGTATTTATATTCAATTAGTGCAATGTGGGTTATAAGAGCATAATATTCGAAAAAAAAGGCAGGGCAATAAACTATTTCTTAGCTAGATTGTATTGTTTTACATTATATATATATATATATATATATATATATATATAGAGAGAGAGAGAGAGAGAGAGTTGTAATATATGTAATGTACAATAATTTCCATAAAAGAAATATATATATATATATATATATTTCGGTTTATCTTATAATTATTCAAATATCCTAAAACATATATAGGCCCTATTATTAAAATTTAGAAGTTATTAAATGACACAAATTATAGTATATTTAGATTAATTTTCTAAATGGAAGTTTTATCATGAATGGCTGTTAATCCTACCTAGTTTACGTCTAGTGTTTGGAAATCAACCTAAAATATTTACCTCATCAAGTATTTCCCACAAAACCATAAAAACAAAGCTCAAATTAGGTGAGAAAATATTTGTCATATGGTTGAATTCTTGGGAACTTCGCAGATGTCCGATGTATTTTTTTTGCCGGTCCCTCGTCACTCGCTGAGATTAAACAATTCTCACCTCTTTGTTAGCGTTACCATTAGCATTTCAAAGCTTTGACAAGGAAGAACAAATGAGTAAATAAACAAGTGGTTAAAACAATTTATCTGTGTGCTTTGTTATTTGTTTATAATCTATTTATTTTGAAAAAATGAATATGATCTTAATTTATTTTACCGGAAGGATATTGCACGTTAGGTTCAGCTGTATAGTACAATATGTTTTCCCTGGGAACGTTCTTACAATATTTGTGTGAATGTTAATTTTATGTAGCGTTGATTTTTTTGTGTTATGTTTAGTGGTTATTGCTCCACTCTTTATAACAAGAGAAAACTGTATCAAACACGTTGCTTTTTAGCTTTATGTACTATACGCTATATTGGTATTTCGTGATTTCCTTTATATCGCTTTATATCGAAGCACATTGTTTCACACAACTGCAGATGCTTCAGTAATTTTAGGATATGTAGTCAAATCGCTATTATATTCCAGTGAGCGAATAATTATGTACACACAAAACTGATTTCAGTAGTGATACTGACTGGCTGCTACGACTTAACTAAGAGTTTTGGATTTAAGCATTTTTCTCTTTAGTAAAACTTTCAGTGAATCTAAAATACTGATGTTTTATATACGTTAAATAATTTATAGGTTATATTGAAAAATATATTTCACTTTAAAAGGCTACGTGACAAATTTAATGCACTGACATATGTACTACATACATGTGCGTAGCGAAATACAGCACTTGCTTTTATTGGCTTGTGTAACCGCGTATTGAAGTAAATTAGTTCAGAGACGTACTCGTACAAATACCAAAAGCAACTCTAACGAATAAAATGATTAATATCTTAAAATATATAATTGCTGGCCCATCAAATATCTAGATAAAATCTCACACCACCCCTGATCTATTTTTAAGGATTTGCGAAAGTTGGTAAGTGTATTTCTTTAAACTCAGTGTATATTCATTAACATCTAATTGAGTACTTCGGAGCAAATTTATTCATTTCAGCAAGGACGTTGTTATTCGTTGATTGTACGTCTCTACGAAATGCAAATTTGTGCTTTTACATGTCATTGTGCTACAACTGTGAAAGATGAAAAGTTTCCAAGCAAAGAAAACGTAGACACGATCGAAGTCCACAAAAAATGCAATTGCGTATAAACCAAATAATGACTATGCCTGTGGCAATCACACTTATTTAACAGCCTGTATGCCTTTCCATCAACTCGTAAGTAACAGCAATAATGTCATTAGTAGATAATTGTCTGAATCGTACGTTTCTCTAGTGGTACAGCAGTGCAATATTTTTAAAGAGGTGTCCTTAATTGACTTTGTGTTTGTAACAAAGTAAAGAATTACGAGAAAAATGAGATTTCAGACATTTTATCGAGAATATATTTATAAGTACACTATGTAGACAGTGTTAGGAAACGTATGCTTCAACGCCACAAAGGAATTTTACTGCTGTATAATAGGAAAATGTTGAGTAATAAAGTGTGTTGCCCTTACACGAAACAAAACACGAGCGTATTACTGAAACAACGTCTGGAAACTTTTTTTGGGTTAACAACAAGTGAAAATTCTATACCAACAGTCTAATTTAGTGTTATAATAAATTCTTGAGGGCCCCTACAAATAAGCGTATTTTGTATGTAACATTGATTTCCATAAGGTGTATAGACTGAAACTTATATATATATATTTATATATATATAATGGCAGTATTTAAACCTTTGTAAGAATCTTCACTTATTTCAAAAGTGCCTTTAAAAGTCATCCTAAATTTATAAGATTTATATTAATATTCATCCAATCACTTGCTTCTAATTATCGATTTAGTTTTGTTCAAACATTAAAAAAATCCTTAAATTTTGTTAAATTTGTTCATTTAAACAATTCCGAGAAGTAAATATATTAGACAAGCAAATATTAGTTTGAGGTAATCATTACATACTTGTTTGGTGGAATAAGTTACAAACATATGTTCGGTAGACTGTATCAGGTTGTATTCAAACAATATGGTGAACCCTAATGCTCTTACATGGTATATCAAACGCAACCGTGCAGTAACTCATGAAATATGTTTTGAAGAATTAATAAAACAATCGCAGGTGTATCTGTTCGTCGTGTTGGCAAGCATGCAATAAACTGCCAATAACACTACCGCCATTTTCTCCACGGTAAGTTATTTCTCAGTGCAGTTTTATAAGAAATTGGGTCCGAAGATTTAATGCGGCCACACAACCCGATGTGGGCTTGATGAAGGGAGGACGGAAGTCACATTGGGAGAGTGTAAGCATTTTCGGCTGAAGCAAAAAAAAATTCCCTAACCTACTTTCTCCATCGTCCTATGGGATTAGAGGGGAGACTGGGTTGTCGCCACCAGGCCGGCCGCAACCAATCGGAAAACGATAATTGCGCCAGCCACCCCTGTCCCATTTTCCACCCCTCCTCTGACACCCTTCAGCGCACGTTTGGACCTTGTCCACGTTCCGGCATGCGTATAATGTAGAGGGACTGCCCGATCAAACGCCATGCGTCCTGGGGGAAGAAATATGGCTGTGAGGGTGGAATTTCTGTGTCGGTAACTGCTAGGAATTCAGACGCTAGACTATATATATATATGGTTAAAACTCCCAAGACGGTAATTTCGACCCCTTTTGACTGTTTTTTGCTATACATTCTATAAATTTAATATCCGAGTGTTGCGATTTTATGACTTTTCTTAGCTATCCAATTTGTGCTCAATCTATTAATTTTATAATGACAACTTTGTTTAGTATTATACCTAGACCTACCTCAGCGGTCATTTTGACCTTTTGTTAATATGGTCAGTTTACGATGATGTAAACTGACATACATTTCACACAACACACTCAAGTGTGTACTATGTTCATCAGTATTATTTATAGTGGGTAGTAGTGACTTGTGTGTGTGAGAAACATAAGAATACTGTGGGGGAAAAAACAAATGTTTGACATTTCGCAATAATTTGTGATCTTACATGTGCATGCAAACAACTGTAACTCTAATGACTTTCACGTTCGTGCCTTGTAATTAAAATATTTGGTTTGGTAGCACTAGGGAAGAAATTTTTTGTATATAAAATGTGTAGGTTGGTACTAAATATTCTTATTCTGTTGGTATTGTTGCCCTGTAGCGGCAATGATGGATGCCAAAACCATGAGTCACTGTTACTCAGCACTGCAGTGTGTGTCATCACTAAGTAGACAAACCACGATTTTAGTAGTTTGGAATAACTTTTCGATTGTGTAGAAAAATGGTGTAAATTACATGGTGATACTGCAGTATTATTAGGCGTGACCTAACCTTACACCGGAACAAGCCTTGTAGTATTTTCAAGAACTTCCTGAGAATGACTCTGAAGGGGGTGAAATGTTTGAAAGTGATGACGATTACGTTCCCCAAAATAGTGACTCAACTGAAAGTGAAGACGTTGATGAACCAGAAGACTTTGTAAATGATAAATCTTCAGCTGTTGAGGCTAGTGTACCTAGAAACGTTTCTAGCAAGTTAATAATTAGTATGTAATATATTCAGTAATTACTTCAGCAACAAATGTATCTCATAAAATTTTTGTCATTTGCTATCATGTCCCTTTGTATATTACGGACGGATAGACTAATAAAATTAGCGGCACACACAACCAAAATATGACAGTGTAGTAGAGAAGCAAAGAAAATTCAAGTAACGAAGCCGCCATGTTATGATTTTCTGAGACAACTAATATGAGAACATGGGATGGGTAAACTACCGTATTCAGGATTTGAAGAAAAGGAGAGGAATTTTAGTGCAGATATTTTTGTCAGAAATTAATTCTCTCAGAGGGAAAATGTTCACGTCTTTGTTCTCAATATGTTTGCTATAAACAAGAACAACAGCTCTCACTGTTATATATTTACGTACATGCATATGTAAGCGTGATTTTCTTCTTCAGAATATGTTTTTGTATTGCAGGCACTGTTGGGGCTTCCATCACTGCTCAAGATAAAGCGCTAAGCATTACAGAATTGTCTGTTTCTAGTTTTTTATCGACACATGCCACAGGAAGTACAGCAAGGCTAGAACGAAGCAGAGGACGAGAAGGAGGTGTTAGACATAACCTACCAGATCAAACAGGTAATGAAGTTAATGCTTCTTCTCGAAATATTTTAGCTCATGCAGGTGCAGCATCCGTAATTGGAGGCTACACACCTCAGCAAACTATGCCAGTAGTTAGTACTTCATTGGGCAGTGTGAATGGATTGCAGTGGAATGTTGTGAGCGCAGATAACCGTGTTGTGGGCACGGTGAGTCTGCAAAACATATTACGTGATAGGCCAGGACCTTCCCGTAGTGCAAAATGCAGTGTTGATGTGGAGAATATATCAATCACATTTAGGCTCTTTATTGACGAACCAATGCTACAACATATAAAAAACGTGGTGTTTGAGTCTAGAAGAGTTGGAGGCTTTCATTGGTATATTGTACCTCCGTGGTGTGTGTGGAACAAAAGGACTTCCTCTTGCTAGTCTCTGGTCAGCCAAATGGAGTATTCGCTTTTACAGTGACACAATGTCCCGAAATAGATTTCAGGAGATATTGAGGTTTATTCTCTTTGACATAAAATCTTCAAGGCCAGAACGTCTGGAGCAGGACAAGTTTGCGCTCGCATCTGAGATATGAAATCAATTTATCAGCGACTGCAGATCCAATTTCAAACCAGGTGCTAATAATACTGTTTATGAACAGCTTTTTCCAACGGAAGCCAAATGCCGTTTCACTCAGTACATGTCCAGCAAAGACTGATAAATTTGGCATAAAATTTTGGTTGGCTGTTCATGTTGAAGGAAAAGTATACCTGCAATGGATTTACTTATTTAGGGAAAGATGAGAAACGAACTACTAACCAGTCCCTTACAGAGAACATAGTTCTTCGGCTGGTTGAACCGTATCTCGACACTGGGCGGAATATTACCATGGACAACTTATTCACTTTTGTCAGTTTGGCAGAAAAATTGATGGCTAGGGGTACAACTGTTGTGGGTACAGTGAACATAGCTAGAAGAGACATTCCAACTGAAGTCAAGAATGCACGTCTTTCATTGCAGGATTCATTCATATTGAAGTGTAATGACTGAACACTTATTGTTTACCAGGGTAAGTAAATATGAACGTACTTGTCCTTAGTACTATGCATCCAACTGTCACTATAGGTGGGGACGAGAAACGACTTCCAGAAACTACAACTCTACTAAATTTGGTATCGATAATTCAACAAAAGCACCATCCCGACGCTGGCCACTCCAATTTTTCTACAACATTCTTGACTTTGCTGGCATCAATTCCTGGATATTTTTCACAGAAGTAACAGGTTCTAGTATCAGCCGCAGAGATTTCATCATAAAGCTAGCAGAACAACTTCGAGATGGTCATCTGTGAAATTGTCAAGAAGGAATGACAACGGAATGCAACAATCAAGACGCAGTTCCACACAAAAACCGTAAACGCCGTCAGTGGCAGATTTCGAAGCGCAATGGAAACAAAACTACTGAAGTTTGTACAGTCTGCATGAAGTACGTTTGTGATAAATGTACAGGCAAAGTTGTAAAAAAAATCTGTATGCTTAGTTTGCAAAGGCAAAACAAACAGTTAAAATGAGAAACATTTCTCTCAAAATGTAAGCGTTTTGGATATTCCAAAATGTTTTATAAAAGGTGTACGTGTTTTATACAGACTGAAAAGAATGCAACAGAAATAGTTTTTTTATTTTCAGGACAGTATAATTGTATTTCTATCGATAAAAATAAATGTTACTTGTAAGGTGCCAAATATAATGTTTTGTTTCTTATCAAAAAATGTTATTAAATTGTTTACAGTTATTAAAATCTTAAATGTAAAAATAATTATAAAAATTTCATGCTACCATAATATGTATACCTTGATACAATAATGCTACACAAAATATATATTTATAATTAATTTTGTAGAGTGCGGTCAAATTGACCCCTCTTGGGAGTTGAAGGTGGGTAACAATGCTGGAAGTTCTAGTGCTAAGGCAGTCAACTAGTGAAGGGTGTGTTTGTTTACGTGTGTAAGGCGACAATCGAAGAGACGCTACGACCGAAGCCGGCCGGCACATGTACTGTGGTATCGCCTCTGCGCCAACAGTCGTAAATTCGCGTGCAGTGTCCAAGCTGGTAATAAATAAACGCTGAAACCATAAATTGTTCCTACGCTTTTTTCGAAGCCAATATGCATACAAATACTCAATGACAATCCTAGATAATGGTATTTGCCAACTTTATGAGTAAATATTTATCCAGAATTACTAATTCGTTACGCGTGATCTCTTTAGCCGCAGTTAAATGCACGAGGTTCCGGCGTCAGAGATTGTGCCTTAGAAGTTCGTAACACTGGAAACAATTTTAAGATGTTGGCTAAAACTATTGTAGGCTATAGGATTGCTATTGTTTAATTTTCGCAAATTAGCTTCAAGAAACCTACAGTTATAAATTAATGCTTTTAGCGTTGATTTATATACCACGCCCTAAGAGGTGGAGTGTTAAAAATTTTTATTGTATTTCAGTTTTTGAGCCATAACATTTATTCAAATTGTATTATCGAAAATTTCTCTTCGACTAAGCATGGGATATATTCTTTGTAAACAACTTGGCAAACAAATAATGGAATGTTTCTATAATTTGTCATGCAGAATCATTGCAAGAGAATTTTAGGCTAATATTCAAGAATTCTCATGTAATGATTCTGCATTGCAAATTAATAAAAGATTCCATTATTATTGATGTCAACAATGTTACCAAAAATATATTTAATGCTTTGCCGAAGAGAAAATTTCGATAATACAATTTAAATAAATGCTATGGCTCAAAAACTGATAATGCAATAAAATTGGCTAACACTCCCCCTTAAGGAATAACCCAAATGTTTTTTTGAATGCGTCACTACAGTAAAATCTAACCCATATTCAAGAGCTATAAAATACTTCTTCCAATGCGAGAAGTGTCTTAAAAGTTTCACTCAACCACGAGAACTAGTCCCGCGGGAGAAAAGCGAACTACCGCTATGTTGTCCTTGACCACCGCGCAACTGGTGTGGCGCACCACAGCACCGGCCATAATACTGTGGCACAGGCAGCCGGCTCTGTTTTCGCCACTACGGCCCGTAATTATAAACGTCTTTCGAAGTACAACCAATCTCCCTCCACCCTAATCTGGAGTTTTGCACATTATAGACCTCTTTCAGAGAGCGGCGGACAGCCGGCGAACAACCATTCGCCACCAAGTTTCCACTTTTTGGGAGATCGCAGGTGAATGACGGCCAGACCTAATTCGGCGAATCACCAGCTGTTCTGTAGAGACCAGTTATGAAAAATGGCGAGGAATTTTAACGAATTCATGCGGCACATGGATGAAGATGTCAACTATTATGAATAAATAGATGACCAAAGACATGCGCGACTACCCAAAATATATATTAGGGACATGGAAGGTCCCTTTTCAACTGCAGTTCATCTCTGCGCGATACATACATCGCAAGCATTATATTCTGCAGTGATTTTCTCCACGTTTCCTTTTGTTGTAGTTGGACACGGAGTCAGTTTTCTTATTTGTAGTTATGTTTTTCTATTTTTTATCAGGTCAAAAAATTGCTTTTTCGTTAGGAGTGTATCGCACTTTCGAATTTGCACCTTCCATAGTCAAACTTTTCCGCGGCTTCCTTCAATCACTTCGAATATCTCACGTATGTCCCACTACAAAGACAACAAAATTGTTTACAGACAAGGAAAACAAAATCGAAACGATTTTATTTTTAAAGTTAGGTGTGTTCATAACAGTGGTCTTTGAACTCTTGAGTCTATGTATGTTGTCTGCTAAAAATGAGGCTGTGTTGCCAAATTTTATGAAGGAGAACCATCCAACTCCCTTTCAGCCGGCGATCTCCTGGCGATCCATCGGCAGACAACTATAGTGTAGGAAGGGTGGAAGACCGTCAGCGAACTGCTGCGCGAATAAAGGCCAGGGGCTTGCCAGCAAGCCTTCGGAGGACGTTTATAATTACGGGCCTACGTATCCACTGACCGTGTGCCATGAACTCATGTCAAGCGCAGTACAGTTCCCCTTCCTGTGACGTGTCTACCTACTACTAGCGTGGTCGAGTAGTATTACGAAGTGTCTTTTCTTCTCGTAGATAAACGTTTGGACGTACGTTTACTGGCCTCTTGGGGGGAAAAATACGTAACTTCAAACACGCTACATGCAGTTCGAGAGCCAGCCAGGTGGCTGTATTAAGGGTGTTCGAGTGCAATAAAATCACAATTTAAATTTTTATGAAATAGTGTTTGTTTTTTTAGACATCACCAGTGAGTACATTATGCTCTTACGAAACAATTTTAGCTCTCATAGTTTTCATATAACTGGGTGTCAAAGTCAAAATCTGCTTGTTACGCTGCCATGCAAATAGTGAAAACCAACTAACTTACTTAGACTAAATAATTCACTGTAAACTTACAGCCCATGAGCTTGCAATAAAACATTTTAAAAAAATACTCACAGTGTAATACTTTGAATTAAAAAAAAATCGCAAAAGTACAGGAAGAAAGTTGAAAATTCACAAATTTTGTTAAAACATAAAACAGTTCCCGGGATCTTTTCAAATGTTTTATTACGTAGCGCATAGTATGTTATTTCACTGTGAACTATTTCACGTACGTAAGTCAATTGGTTTTCACTATTTGCATGGTAGCAGAAAATGCACATTTTGACTTCGTTGCACCGTTATGAGAAAACTACGCAAGCTAAAATTGTTTAGTAAGAGGAAACTGCACTCACAAGTATCGTCTACAAAACTAACGCTACTTCATATAAATATAAAATTATGACTTTATCGCACTTGAACACCACCCTTAAGGGTGTTCCAAAGGAAAAAAAAACAGTATGTTATATGTATTTGTAAGAATCAGTGCTAGTTTTGTAGACGTTCCATGGAAGTACAATAACCGCTTACAAAATAATATTTTGCTTGGCCAGTTTCCCCATAAAGGCATATCTAAGTCAAAATTTGTATGTTAATAGTTTGCAGCAGGCCTTCTTGCTATTCATTTCGATTAAATATAATGTTCATTGTAAATAATGCAAAATGTGATAGAATTGTCGTAGAGAGTCAGTTGACATTTTATTGTATTCAGAATTATGTGCTTAATCTTGTTCAATCGTAATAATTTGTTTAATTTCGTTTATTTTAAATTTAGTTTTGTATACTAGCCAGAGGCGAGGGGTTTCAGAGGAGTATTTTGAATTGTGTTACGTCCATTTAACCCTTCACGCCGAAGGAAAAAGAAAGCTGGGAATGGAGGACGAAAGCTAGCCCACAGCCTTGAATTTGTGTGGGACCACGGCTAAAGGGGCGAGAAGTAGGTCAGCTCAGGGGCGTGGCTTCACTTACCCCCTGCTTAAAATTTAATATTAACTTCATTATTATCTAGCGTAGAGAGTTCAAATTTTGTATATAAGTTGGTGTGTATGTTAATGTCAACCTGAATGAATTTTGAAAGATATATTAAACTGGTGCGGAGGAAAGACCATGTTTAATTATGTCAGTCGTCCACAGAGCTTGAGATTGGCTGGGAGTAAAAGGGGGGAGTTTAAGGGAAAGTGCCGCGAGTGCGTCGGTTAGGTTTGTTTCGGGGACTCGTGCAGTGGACACCACGAGAGGTGGTTGTGTCCCGAGCCGAGGGGATTCGCGGGGGTCCACATATGTGATAGGACTTCGGCGTTAACACCACGAGAGGTGGTTGTGTACCTTGCCGCGGATATTCGCGTATTATATTTGGAAGACTCGCTGTTCGGACACCACGAGAGGTGGTTGTGTCCGGAGCCGCGGGAATTCGCAGGGGTCCACATATTGGTTTGCGGGACTCTCGTCGCGGGCACCACGAGAGGTGGTTGTGTCCCGACCCGAGGGGATTCGCGGGGGTCCGCATATGTGATAGGACTTCGGCGTGAACACCACGAGAGGTGGTTGTGTACCTTGTCGTGGATATTCGCGTATTATATTTGTGAGACTCGCTGTTCGGACACCACGAGAGGTTGTTGTGTCCGGAGCCGCGGGAATTCGCAGGGGTCCACGTATCGGTTTGCGGGACTCTTGTCGCGGGCACCACGACAGGTGGTTGTGTCCAGAGCCGAGGGGATTCACAGGGGTCCGCATATGTGATAGAACTTCGGCGTGAACACCACGAGAGGTGGTTGTGTACCTTGCCGCGGATATTCACATATTATATTTGTGAGACTCGCTGTTCGGACACCACGAGAGGTGGTTGTGTCCAGAGCCAAGGGGATTCACAGGGGTCCGCATATGTGATAGGACTTCGGCGTGAACACCACGAGAGGTGGTTGTGTACCTTGCCGCGGATATTCGCGTATTATATTTGTGAGACTCGCTGTTCGGACACTACGAGAGGTGGTTTTGTCCGGAGCCGCGGGAATTCGCAGGGGTCCACGTATTGGTTATTGGGACTCTTTTCGCGGGCACCACGAGAGGTGGTTGTGTCCCGAGCCGAGGAGATTCGCGGGGGTCCGCATATGTGATAGGACTTCGGCGTGAACACCACGAGAGGTGATTGTGTACCTTGCCGCGGATATTCACATATTATATTTGTGAGACTCGCTGTTCGGACACCACGAGAGGTGGTTGTGTCCGGAGCCGCGGGAATTCGCAGGGGTCCATGTATTGGTTTGCGGGACTCTTGTCGCGGGCACCACGAGAGGTGGTTGTACCTAGGGCTGTGCGACATCCAAAATTTGATATCGACATTCGACATAACCAGATGTCGATAAAAGTTCGACATGTTGATATCGACACCATGTCGATTTCGACACCATATCAATTTCGACACCATGTAGATTTCGCCACCATGTCGATTACGACACCATGGCGATTTCGACACCATGTCGATTTCGTCGTCGTGGCAATTTCGACGCAATTTTTTATTATTTCCGAGCGTGTCGAAGAAGTAAATATTGCCATACATTTTATTATATCTACAGCCCTGCCATGATGCTTCGTAAATTGATATTATTATTTCGGGTACCGAACAAATCATCGAAGTTGGAATGTACGTGTTAAAAAAATTGCTCAGGAAAGCATTATATTTATATTCAGTTTACCAATCCTATAAACTGCTTGTTGATGAGCGACACTGCGAGGTGCGACCGTTTGCTTTGCTGACGTTAGAATAGTATATATTATATGCGACAGGTTGTTCAGCTTTAATCGTCGTGTTGCACCTATTGTGTTGTGGTAGTAGCCACGAGACAATAACACATAATCTGGCAACTGTAAAGGGGGGAGTGGATTAATAATTTGGTTTTATTATTTGAATAATTTTGTTTCCATTAAATTCTAACGATCCTATGTTTACAATCTTGTCCTCATATTGGCGGCTGGCGATAGTATTTTTTTTTGTAACTATGCCATCCCAAAGCACTTAATACATTAAAAAAAAGCATTAAACAATACATTGTAAAATAAATTCGTGTGCTGCATTACAGTCTTCATGCAAGTATGGGTTATTTTAAACTAACCATAGATACCCGTGTGTTTTTTACAGTATATCATGGTAAACCTACAATAAATACAAGTAAAATAACAAAACCTTAGTAGATGTATTTTTACACGCTGTTGTGTAAAATAACCCGTACTGTAAGGGTAAAAGAAAATTAGAATTATTTGCTTTCGCGGTTGTGGCAAGAATTTTACCGATGAATAAGTTTTATTTTCTAAATATCAGTTTAGCAATTTGTTTCGAGCCCATAAATTAGTTTAGTCAATGAATTTTTATATTTCGACAATGTGTAAATTTTCAACATTCATTTTAAACGACTGAAAATGTTTCTAGTCTAAGTGGATTCCAACCCATGACCTTCAGACTATCAGCTCAGTATTATAACCACAAGAACACAAGTATACGATAAACATTTAAGCTCGTAACTTCAGCGGTAGAATTTCATCGATAGAATACATGAAGAACTTATTAATAGGATATTTCAGACTAATTGGAAATATTTTGACATACTGTACACCAATTACCAAGTTTTATTCCACTCTACATGTATATCTACTGAATTATATTCTACAAGTAAGCATAATATAGTACGTCATTGAATGCGACGATCTAGTTTTCAAAACCAAGTCATACAGACAACCAAATGAAAAACAAGTTTATGCACATAAAATATTTGGGATAGGTTTCTATGAAGTAAATGATACACAAACTTCATTAATGAAGTGGCAGTTGTGACTACTTGAAAATATTATTCATGAATTCAGTTAGGCCAACAACTAAATCACAAACCATTTTAAGTTTGAAGTTTAATCTGCATATTAATATTTGCATAGGCAATTCACAATTGAAGAGATTTATAACGAATTAATAATTGTGTTCGAGATTCTTTAACAAAGAAACAAAATTTTCATTAGATAGAATAGGAAATATTTGCACTGCGTATTAATGGATTGTTAAAAAAAGTATTGCATGCATAGCATTGTAAAATTTTGACATTTAAGGCTGATTTATATAAACACGAGGGCTGATAATGCACTTTTGTATATAAATGCATATGTTTATGTGAAAGGGTTCATCCATATACCGTGGTTTACTAAAACCTACAATACAAGAATTAGTGTAATCGTTTTTAAATTCACTCGGTATACGTTTTTATAAACTTTATGGACTAAATATGAAACTTCACTATTAATTTATACGTGAAAAAACTATTTTTGTTTAAGTTATTGGTAAAAATTCATGACAGTCATTGTAAAATTGAACGTTGAAATACGTATTTTTGCAATGATAACGATGTGTTGATACAATGACAGTACAGTAATAAAACATAAAATTACTAGTAATGTTACTTAATTTCTTGATATGTATATTTGAAAGTGTAATGTAAATTAAAATTTCTGGTAAATATGTATGTACGTCTGTGTAGTTTAATCTCGAGTTTATAGATATATTTGGATTTCTAAATTCGGTATTTGTCAACGTGTCTACATGTACAAATTTGTAAAATTATCAAACATTTGTATATGTAAATTTTAACTTTTTTTACAGCGTAGCATGCAACGCTTAGTTGTTATCTATCGAAAGAGCATACACCTCAGAAACAGAAAACATCTGAGTGGTAGTTTCGTTTTACCACATGTAATACAAACATAATAATTCCCTAAAATGGCAAAACACACTTTTTTCTATCTACATTTCTCTGTACAGATTAGCATGTTATTTATTACTACGAAAAACATTATTTTAATCCATGTATACATAAAATTAAGTGTCCCATGCACTCATTCACTCACTCATCAACACACAGCCCTAACTACTAGACCTAAAAACATGAAAATTTGAGGGCGGTTTTCCCTTACCTTGTAGACACCCATTAAGAAGGGTTTTTTTTTTTTTTTTTTTTTTCGAAATTCGATAAGTAAAGTGATGAAAAGGGGTGGAATCCTTTTTCAGCGAATCCCAGACATCTCAATCTGAAGAGCTAACGTTACTTTATTTACTTCAAAATATTGTCCAAAGAAAATTTTATTGGCAGATTTTTCGTTTTTTTTTTTTTTAATTCGGAAACTAAGGCGTGAAAAACCATTAAATGTGTTTTAATCAATCTTGGGTTCCTCTTAAACCAGTTGAGATATCCAGGTGATTTTCACTTCAAAATTATGCTTGTATAAATACCTCAAAACAATTTTCAGGCGTTTAAGAAATTCAAACTCGAAAGCTGTTTGAAAAATTAAAATGTGTTTGCCATTAATCTTCCATATCTACTAAACCTGGTCAGATATTGAGGGGGATTTCGCTTTAAAATAAAGCTTACTTAAATATCTAAATATTAATTCAAGGATTTTCGAAATTCGAATTTAAAAACCGTTTAAAAATAACACTTTTTTCCCCTAAATGACCCGAGTTTACTTAAGCAGTTTTGCTTTAAAATGAAGCTTATGTAAATATCTAAAAATCAAAATCAGACTTTTTTGGGTGCGAAAGAAGGAAAATGTTACTGAGCTCTCAATGAGTCAAGTCAATATGACCTAGGAGAAAAAATTCAACCATCACCTCGGAGTATTAAGGCTGTCTGGCTCGACAAGGGCATTACGTCAAACTAGCTTAGTATTTTTATATTTTCTTGGATGGTCGTTAGACACCTCTTCCACTGTGAGTCCAACGGCAAGCAATGGGACACATGATACGTGCGAATATTGTTGTGCTGATAACCCGTTCCTTCCTCGAACTGCGAAGTTGAGGCCAACAAACGCAGAATTCTAGTACCAGTACGTGTGAATGAGTTGACCTGAACACTTCGTTTTCCGTGTACAATATCGCAGAAAAAAGTTGATGATATGATATTCAAAAGAAAACACAAGTCTACTTGTACGACCGTGTATCAGAAGAGAATCAAGAATGAAAATCGCTCGTGCTTAGTGGAAAACGAGAAACCAACAGCAAGTTCAGTAAGTAAAATGCTTAAATGTTTTTGTTACAATACACGAATTTTATATTAATTGTTATCGCTAATATAAGCATATAAGACTATGAAGAGAGTGAATGTGCGAGTGAATAAGTTATTTAGTAAACTATATTCAAGGACCTAAGCTAGTGCGGCATGCATAACAAGACAACTCTCACAGTTTGAAGCAAATGCTAAACAGCTGTACTTAACTGTAAACAACTCACAGCTTTTCTTGATTTTAATTAAAAAGGTCATCGAAAGTAGTATTGAAAAACGTATCAGCTTTTTTTATGGCAAATTATAGTTTGCGAGTAGTAAAACACAAATTTGTATGTGTATCTTTCTCTGTGCCTGCGCAAGACTTACTTCTTACTTATTTGCTCTGAAAATTTTACAGTTGCAAGACTGGTTTTATGCCGTATTACGAATAATGTGTACTTTCTTCATGTGAGGTAATTAAGTATTTTCATAATAAACTTGTCTCTGTATCGTTTGTTTACGTGATATAAAGGTTAACTAAAGTAACAGAGAAGTACCCTATTAGAAAACTCTTTTAAAGTGTAAAACAGTTAAAACAGTGAAGTTCCTTTTAAAGCCACGCTAGGGAGTTTTACAGTGCTAATGAGGCCGTGCTCTGGAAGGTTGGGGTTGTGTCCTAAGTGCTTACCAAAATGAACTCTAGACTGTTAAGAAAAATTTGACATTTTTAATTGCGAAAGTAACCGTTGTTACTTTACAAGGACGGCAGTATATTTTCGGTTTCTATAATTAGGATTTGGATGAGTTAGGGACTCTTATGCTAGCTAATTATTCTAATGATTTTCTTCTACTGTCCATACCGTGTAAGAATTACATTATTTGACAGATCATAAAAAAGTAGGACAATGTAAATAAAAACATTATGTATCCTTCCACCACCATGTGCTTTCCAGCTGACAACCGAAACATGTCGACAGTTAAGGTATATTATGATTGCAATAACACCCGAAGTGTGTTGTAATTTTCTTTGCATTATTTTTTTTAGATCTCAGACAAATAATTTATTTTCAATACTATCTGCACATTAATCTTACAAGTGTTGGGTGGGCAATGTTAATGGAATTATTTCATATTACAGCAATGGATAGCCTACTACAATTATTTAAAATTTAAAATTTTTTTGGTATATTTTTTTAGGTATGATCAAAATTGTAACATTTAATGACGTTACCAAAAATAAACAAACATGTATGGGCAACTAATGTTTTCTACTTGACATCTCAAAATATTAAATAATAGTAGCTTTTTTTGTTACAACAAAACTGAAGTTGCAAGAGCTTATGACAGTGCAAGCAAACATATTTAAACTAAAATAATAAATATAATAATTCATGCAAGCATTATTACAATTATTTTTCGTGTTGCCTTCACTTTGGTTCTACACAATCAGATAATAAAGCCGTATAGGCCTAGTTTAAGTTTCCAGTTGTAGACTACTAAACAAAGTTACCTTTTGTTGTAGGGCCTGCCTTCGAAATATCAGTGTTATTATAGTCATGTGACTATACACTATACAGCCAAAATTTGTGCTCCCATAACCTAAACGGAAATAATATATCAATAAAAAGCGTAAGTATTAAACAAACATGGTAAGGCCTAATCGCCCAGATCAGCTTTAAATCATTTTGTTGATTAACACACATCATTAAACAGGTACACTTTAATGACCGGGAAATGTACAGGCGTACGTCTTCTGGCCGTTTATTTTGGTAATATATAGGCCTAAATTTTTGCAGCTGACAGGCACAAAATCTCACGTGGACTTTATAATAACCACTTACTTTATTAAAAAAAACATAAACTTTTTCTTGCAAAGAGAATTCATTGAGTCGGCGACTTGAAAAAGCATGTTTACATATAGGACTACAACAAGAACCGTAAGTGTTCACCTACGAATTCTGTTAAAATAAAAGTTGGGTAAAACTTTTTTTTTATTTTATGTAGCACTTTTCTCTTGACGGATTACGTACTTCTTATTTAGCGAGTGTTTTTGTAGACATGCCAACTGAAGTTACTGTCTTCCGAATCACGTCTTAATATCCCGTTGTTGTTGGCGATTACACGTCTCGTATTTTAATCCCTGCATTGCAATTGCAATATATTACAATTACATACATGCACCAAATATTAAAATAACACAGTACAAGAATCTCAAACGTACCGAACACACGAGAAGCTCAAACACTCGCAACGCAAATGGCCGCTCTTTATTATGGTTGCCGGACGTCATATCTCATTGGCGATTACAGGCTGGGTTTTATAATCCCTGCATTACAATATATTAAATATATGCACAGAATAATACAGTACCACATTATAAGAATTTCAAACACACGCAAATGCGGAAACTTTTCACAATCGCAAATGGCCGTGCTTTGTTTTGGTTTCAGGTCAATTGATAACGGTGCGGTTGTTTGTAAATTAGTTATAAAATTACGCGATTTGAATAGAATAAAATAGTTAACTGAGTAATGCTGGATACGAAGCCGTTTTATTATAATACGTTTCCTCCAAAATGCTTACTTATTTTTCATATATAATATACACTACTTTCAACGTCGGCGATGGAAGTTAACCGATTTGTTGATCAGGGCTGCCACTACTGCTTCATCGGGTCATACGGTCACGTCCTGTTGTTTTAAATGGTTGCCACGTGTCTGGCACGTGTTAAAAATATTGGTAGCATCAGCTGTCAAAATATGGAATTCTTACACTGAGAAAAAGAAATTGTACTATAAAATATAATTGGTTTCCCTCAAACAAATGGTACGTTCATATATGGCAGAACAAATATACATTTGGTAGAACTAAATAATATGTTTGGTGAAATATGTTTGTGCTTACCAAGCTGCATTTGTTTGAGTGAAACAATAAGAATGTTTTAGGTAACAATCCTGCCATTGTCCGGTTGTTTAAAATAGAAAATAA
>PNEQ01094554.1:0-24397 GCA_003012365.1 Medauroidea extradentata | reverse complement strand
CTGTGTTGTCGTCGAATGGACGAAGTCCATGCTTCCAGGAAAACTCTTCTCCACCGTGGCCGCACTGCAGGAGAAATGTCGTCAACACTTGGGAAATGTCAGGCCACGAACGGATGTAAGTGCCGGGAAACTGAGGTCTGTGGTTGCACCACACTCTGGGCACGGTTCTGCGTCGTAGCTTCTCTACAGGCAAGGCTCGACGCCTTGAAAGAAATAATATTCACATAGCTAACACAAAAGACATTAAGTCTGAATACCCTGGGTTCAATGACAGGCAAGGCCTGGGCATTACAGAACATTTCTGTTCATAAATATCACCAATGTACACAGCTGCCTGTTATTTTTTTACAATTATTATAATTAATGACCACTATAGCATACTTGCAAAATGAGCCCAGAAGTTATTCTAGGTCAGCTTATTTTGATGAACGAGAATGCTGTAATTGTACAGAAATTTATATCTACAATTAAAAAATAAACACTTCACAAATTATGTATGGTATAACATATATTCTATAAACTTACTTTTCACAATGCTGGGACATTTTTTTGCATATCCCTTACTGCAGAGTAAAGTAGACAAAGACTTGCACTCATGCCCACGCTGCAGATATAAGTCTCCATAAATCTTACTCCCAACCACATCAACAGGAACAAAATACGTATAAAGAATAGTGTCCAGCAGTTGAGAAACATACGTCAGTGCTTCGTCTGGCCACCTACAACACACATGCATGCAACAATGCACTACAATCAAAACATTTCAATTCAAAATTTAAGCATCAACCCGACAACACGTACATTCACTACATAGCGGCAATATTTTCTCAACAAAACAATTCTTCCACAAACCTAGCAGCTTATACATTTCTTATACTTCATCTCCGATGAGGAACATGCATGTTATTTCTTGGTGGTTGTTTCTTAAATATTATCAAGTCAATATTGTACCTACACACTCTCACTGCTGACAAATTATCCCGAAGAATGTTATGGAAGAATGAAATTATAATTATTTGAACACCTATCAAAATACACTCCTGTAACATCGGTGCACAGACTTAGCCTGCCCGTCCCTTATTCACATATACCTCGTACCGGGTTTCTATTCCCAGCATGTAAAAAAAAAAAAAAAAACATGAAACTATGTACTGTACCGCAATGTAAGAACACATCATAATACCAAGCACAAAAATAAATATATTTTTCCTAAAAAAAAATGCCAAAAAATTGAAGACACTGTATGCCCACATAGCAAGAGTTCCAATACATTTTTTTGTATATAGGAATACTTGAGAATCTGCATATGCATGTATGTATGTATGTATGTATATCATACATAACAATGCAGGCTACACGTCTTCAACCTTACACGTGTTTGCTTTTCTTATTTTACTCAGAACATTGTCATAAGTACACTTTTTTTTAAATTGCGTTACACATTTACCAACAAATCAAAAATGAAGGAACATTATTGCACTAGCAAATAAACACCGAAAGATTACAGGATAGTAACAAATACTTACTTGGAACTCGTGCACGTGGTACAAGGTAATATGTTGAGCTTGACATGAAAAACGTTTAGAAGGTATAGTACAGACAGACCTTCCAAACAGTTCAATAAATAAAAAAAAATATACACTAAGTCCTCAATTTACATCATATCGCTTTACGTCATTTTGGATTAATGTTGTTAAATACCACAGTTGCCAATTTAGAACATCTTTACAATGTTACCCACACCTCTTTGGTTCTCATTGGTTTTTTAACAAAAACAACGTACATAAATTGACTGTACAGTAGTTTTCATTTGATCTGTTCTGGGTAGTTAGTGTAAGATACACGTACTTGTCACCTATCATACGCTATGACAGACACTGCCTGCTTATGACACGTGCACGTGCCAGCCAATGCAGGCTATAACCGAGCGAGGTGGCGCAAAGGTAACACGTTGGACCCACAACCAGGATGACGTGGGTTCAATCCCCGGCACCGACCACCTCAATTTCGGCTTTCCATAGTTTCCTGAAATTGCTCCAGGTGAATGTTGGGATGGTTAGTTAAAGACCATGGCTGACTCCTTTCCCAGCTCCTGTCATTGTACCAAGTCATGCATCTAATGATCTTGCTGTCAATGAGACGCAAAGCTCACTTACCTTACCTTACCATGTAGGCTATGCTGACATAGCAGTTTCCCGCCCTTCCTCTCTGTAGAGCCCCTTGGCTCATCAGTCACTGTGTAGATAGTTTTAGACAGGCTGCAGTTAACTTCATCCGGCTATTGACGTGTTTGTAGTACAATATCAGTTCACTATTATTTATGATTTTTACTTTACGAGATAGCTTTCAAAAAGCCAAATTTATATTCAAATATAGTTATTAACATCAAGACTAGAACACCTGTCTAGTTATCCAAAAAAATTGAAAGTTTTGTGACATTTCAATACAGACGAGAGGGCCGTTGACTTGGTAAGTAGAGTATTACATGATTTAATTATATGTTTAATTATGTCGATTTTAAGGCCACGCTTCCCTGTTTCTACTGTTTTTGTAATAATAATTTTTTTTAAACTTAAATTAGAGCAGATATCACAAATCTGTTTGGCCGTTTTGTTAAAAATGGTTTTCACAACGAAAGCTAATTTTTTTAAACAATACATTACACGGTTTTTAATTACTATTACTAAGTTAATTAACAGAAATGTTGTTGATTCCATAATTCGCTGAAACCATAGCATTTGACTTAAATTAACCAACATGGTGAAACCATTTTAAACAAAACTGCCACACAGGTTTTTGATATCTACTCTCACATAGACTTAAAAAATAACTATCGTGAAAACATTATGAAAAGGGGAGCATGGAATTTTTTGCACAAACTATTAAGAATATTTTACAGTTAATTTTATTAGCTTTCCACATGTAATTGATAAGGTTTGCAGAGACTTTGAATAGTGAAATACAGGAGACACGAGCGAGACAGTCACGTCGTAGTTGTTATCTGCGCGATAGACGTGCACACGTGCAACAGTTAACCGCTGCATCGGATTGTGTTCACAGTTAACGATACTAGTGGTATCAGCCAAGTTTACAACACTACAGTTTAAATGGCATGTAAATGTAACATGGTGGTCCTGACAATAGAACAGACGCTGCAATTAATAAACAGATTTAATAAAGGAGAGGCAATGATGAAGCTTGCTAAAGATTGTAGCAATTGCGTAGAAACTGTTTGTGACATATAATCTAACAAAGAAAAACTCCTTGATTTTCCTATAGGTGATTCGGAATAAAGTGAGCACTAAAAAAAGCCCTGATTAATTTCTATTTTCTGCCAGTTTATATCTTTCCGCTACATGTAAACATCAACATAGCCACGTGCTTTTATTTACATAGTCTTGTACAATGTTTACATTTACGTTAAAGTGCTCCGATAAATTTTAGCTACAATATGTACTCATTAAATGCACGGGGGCTGAATACATGCTATACTCAGTAGTAACCTTAGTTATAAATACCTGCGAGTTAACGTCTTAAAACAGTGGTTTCTCTGCGTCTACTCTAACGGCGCTATTAATTACAGTTACGAATCTCGTAAATCCATGCACAGTATATTCGAACTTTTAAATTAAAACCGTCACTAAAAAAACACACGACACACGCAACTCAAGAATTAAAATTCCATTCAACATACTGCAGTGAACGACGACGTTGAATGTGTTTATCAGAAACCCATATTCATTACACAACGGAAAAACAAACTGAATGACGCAATGCGGTGAAAACCTAACTCTGATGCCATCTGTCGGTGAAATTTTAAACTATCTCTGCGGCGCGAAGCAATAGCGGCGTGTGCCAACGATAATCAACTCGGTTGTGTCGCTTTGTACTGCCGCTGATTAAATAGAATTATACAGTCAGTAGGTATTTCAGTAAGAACTTAAAAAAATATTTTAAAGTATATTAAATACAAAGAGGTCGTTTGCAATTGATGTTGTTTCACTAATGCTGTATTCAAATAAGAAAATAAACGGGACTACATGCAGTTATTCGCTACCAACCATACAAACAAAAATGTAACTGTTGTTAATGTTGGCTTATATGCAGTAACCGCTAGCGATTTTTTTCAACGGTTAAATCTTTAGTGCTCACTTTATTCCGAATGGCCTATAAACAGTGTGATAGTGATATGAATTCTGTGAAACACTTTCAAATCTTCAAAACACAGAGATTTATACTTTATTCATTCCAAGGCTGCAGTAGAAATAAACATTATCACTGGCAAGCTATCAGTCATTAGCTGGCTGGTAAGTTAACAGTGTCGCTGAAGCAGGAAATTGTTCTTGAGGCGGCTTTGGTCTGCCTGTACTGTTCTCATGGGAAAATATGAGCAGAGGCATTCGACTTCTTTTTAGAAAGGCATGACAGCTGATAGCTCACAAAAATCATGTGGAGGCGCTGCGGCAACTTGATACACAGCCAATGCCGTTCAAGCGCACGAACAGGCAGAGCGATACAAGCTGCAACCTTGGAATATACAGAGTATAAATGTTGCGAGGCTACGTTGGTTCAGTCAATAACAAGCAGTTTCAAGCCCTATGTGCATGGAGAAAGCAAAGTTCTTTCATGAAGAAGCTGCAGGCATAGAGGGAAAGTTCAGTTCATCCTTTGGATGACTAACCAAATTTAAGAAAGGGTACGAAATTCGCGAAATTACAGTACAAGGAGAATAACTAAGTGCTAATGTACAAGCTACCAAACAGTTTTGTGCGGATATGGTCTGTGTGTGCACCCAGCGAGCAGCGAGTAGTTGCCACATGGCTGGCGCAGTTTCATACTTGCCCTGGTGGATATAACGGGAGGCCAGCTGCTCGCTTATTGCTCTGTATCAAGCCTCCCTTCCCCTAGCTCAAGCTAGGCAGCATGCAAGAGGTAAACAAGTCATATGAAAGGTCATGACAAATGGCACAGCACAAGACTTTATAGTGTTTTTGGGTAAAAATGTGCGGCCTGCACGCACCGCACCATCTCACATTCTTATATGAAAGGAGGAATAATGACATGTTTACAAACACGTAAATCTTATGACACGTGTCTATATTGTTTGTTAAATATTGCAGATGTATAATGTACTGAAGCTGCTGGGAAATAACTATGCCAAAAAGCTGGTACAATTGGTTCCGGATAACGTAAGCACTCTTGATATCCTCGTTACTCTTTTCTGATAAAAAATTTTTAGTTTGTGACCATCACTAAAGTTTTTGTCAAAAACATAATGGGCTCTGTATATTGTGCAAAAATGGCACATTTGTATATGCTTCAGTCAACAGCACAGTTTCAATATAACAATACAATTTGGTTTAAGTTCCAACCGACAACAATTATGCGGCTACCGCTACATAGCATATGTTCAACAACATAGTTACTAAAAATGCACGAGTCATTGAGTTTTATGGCTTATTCGTTTCACAATTATAACAATTTGTTACAGTAAACCGCAGATCTAATGATATTGGATATAACAACATAATTTGAATTTCCAGGAACCACGGAAAAATAAAAATAAATATTTTAAAAATTGGTCAAAGCAAGCAAAGTGTAATAGATTGCAGTGAACGTTATTTAAAAATAATTTTGTGTACATTAAACAATAACATACTGCAGTTATTTTAAATTGGTGATAAGCAGCTGTGAAACAAAAAAAAAAGTGAGAAAATGTTAGAAACTTCGGTTGCAATATATGTAGTTGAAGCGTGAACCGGATGAGTTAGGCCACCTGCGCAAAACTGACATATATGAGACGTGACGACTAACGCTGCCTTATCTCCTCCTCCCCCTCACTTCTCCATGCTCCCTCCTCCCTGCACACGTCTCTCACGTTCCTCCATGGGCCCTTATCTGAGCTACGCAGTTAGCCATCTGATGTGCACACAGCAATGGTAATGGCCAACAGTAGCTTACTCCTCACATCCAAACCGTTTGCCCTTGTGTAACAAGACCAAACTAATGAGAAGGCAAGTTTCATGTCTTGCCACTCTCTGGTCTTCCACTTTTCACCACCGTGATTTCAACTAGTGCTGCCAACTGTAAGGATGTCTCTGCTTGTAGGGTCGCCCTAGGAACATGTCAAGAGTTTTCAAGAAAATATACAGACAATTAAACATTGAAAATGTTTACGTAATATTTTTGTCCTACAGTAAAACTTAGTTGTTAAGACCCACTTTGACCATCCCATTAATTTTTATAATCTTTTTGAGAAAGCTGGAAAATTTGGGTCGAAAATACCAAAAATGTAAGGAAATCTGCTGAAAAAAATATTTGTTCGACTTGCTGCTCGTCCGCATTGCATTTTCCTTGGCAAGGCTGTGCTATAGAAACACACTGTGAACCTCTTTTGTGGTTACAAAAGGCAGACTCAACATGAATTATAGAAAAAATCAATAACGAGATTGTTTGCAACAGACCAAAAAAATAAATACATAATCCAAGCATGTGAAAAAGGAATCACCATCAAAATAGAGAACTTTAGGTTTACATATTTAATTTTCCAAAAGTTAATTTTTTAGCAGTCAAGTGCAGAATACACATAGCCTATCTCGTTAAACTCTGTAGAAATAACCATCAAAGAAAAACATTCAGAAATTTATATACTTATTCGCCTGACAACGTGAAGTGGTGCACCAAGGCATTTTACCATTTTTAAACATATTACAGTAAATCTTGAAAATATTATGTAAATAAAAAGCTCATATAGGTAATACACTACGCGTACAAGTACGTCAGATGACGCAGCGTGTGCACTAGAAACTCTACACAAATTCCAATCATAAGTGAAACACAGTCAAATACAGTATTAGAATCATAAACAATGGCAAGTTACGTCCATAGGCTCCAAACTGAAAATCTCAAGTTATTGATCAGGAAATGCAAACAGCAAAAACTGCATACTAAGCTTGAAAAGGTGTCTCACAACATACCGCATTAAGATAAAGGGTCACAAAGGCACGCAAAGCAAAACATATTACTCAAGCTACACATTATAAAAAGTAAATTTTTAACCAAAGTAAGGACAACAGCAAACCTACAGTTAACATCTTTACTTCCAAAGGGAATTTTCACAAGGCAGCATTCAAAACATAAATTTAGAAAAAACACAATGACTATAATTGAACAATTATGCTAAGCGCACATGATGGCAGCTGCCTTGCCGTCATGAGGGAACAAATCTCCAACCTAACAAACTACATAAATGGAGTCGGCAGAGACTTACATGCTAGATAGATTCGGAACAGAGAAGAAGTGAAAGAAATGCCTAACACAAGCAAATAAGTTAAACCTGGCCAGAACTTAACAACTCCGCAGGTGCTGAGAAGAGGAGAGGTGGGAAACAAGAGAACAGAAGTTAGCTATGGAAAGCAAAGAGGTCGCGAACAGAGCCAAAAAAAACTGTAGAGTTGATGGTAGTTCTGACAGAGTCCGCCGTACGCCATCATCGCCACACTGAGCATCAGACGATGCAACTGCTTAAAATAGATAACATTCCTCATATGATCTTTGAAAGAACTGTGCAATGGGAGTGCATGACTGGATTTATTTACTTGGACATACTCCATTGCGAAATAAATGACTGTTAAAAGAAAACTAAAAATAATACAAGAAAACATAAATAAGCAGAGTATGCTTTAGTCATCAGGATACATACACAACATGAAATTCCAAAATTGGAATCTGGTCAGATAAAAACAATGAACAAACAGAAAACAAAAGAAATAACAAGAATATAAAAATAGCTAAGTTGACATGCGACACAACGATGAGACGAGACAAAAACACAAACAGAAATACAACAAAACAATGATGAGACTAAACAAAACACAAATATGTCGGACACAAACAGAAAAAACAATAAACGACACAAATGATGAGACAAAACAAAAAACAGTAGTTTTCCAAACAGTCAGTATAAACGACGTTTCGGGAACTGAAATCTGTTCCCGTCATCAGGTAGACACACAGGGTTCAGGAACACGAGTGCGACTGATGAGGAGACGGGAAAAACCATGGGTTTATATAGGGTAAGCCAATGGGTGACGAGCTATCTCCTGATTGGTCGCGCAGCACAGATTGACTCTGATTGGTTGTGATGGGTTGAGTGTGTGTTTTTGTTTTGTGCTGTAAAGTTGTTTCTTTCTTAATCAATGGGATCCACATATTTTTTAATTCAATACTCTGTTGACTGAAAATATTGCTATTGCTAATAATAAAGGCTGATTCTTTGATTTTTCTTTTAATTTTGTCAGTTTCCTGTGTAAGTGGTTTTGAGTCTTCCCAAAGAATTTTGTGGCTATTTTCCCATGCATGTTCGGCCAGTCTAGATTTTTGGGTTTCCCCTTTCTTGCAATTGTTTTTATGTTCTTTGATACATGTTGAAAGAGCTCTCTCAGAAACTATTTATTGTGTAATTTTTCATAGATTCCTAAAGGTCTGCATGTTGCACATTGCTTTAAACTCCTGCTGAACACTGTCTGCCTTTGCACCAGACATCCAATTATTCTTAACAGTATGTACAGTGCAGACTCATGACGTTTGTTCCTGATAGTAGGTTGCAAACACAGGGATACAAAAATTAAATACCTTTGGTAAGCCGGAACTTAAAACATAATTCAAGCAACTTGGCATAAAGATTCTAAAAACAATTACAGCAATCAGCTTTAAATCTGAGTAAATTAGCATCTGGCACCAACTTTGTTCTTCTTAAAGCATCTTTAGTAGCAAACCCAATTGAAGTAGCTGGGGAGGGTTAGAGATAACTGATGTAGGTACACGTTGCAAAGACGGCATATGTGGTAAGGGGGTAGAGGTGGTTGGGATAGAAAAATAGCGGTAGTTAGAGCAGTGCAATTGATATACCAGGCAGGATGTGGGTAAAAGAAATACGCTGGCTAGCAAGTAGAGCCGAGAAGAGGTGCACACGATGGTTGAAAATTAAAGGATGAACGGTGGGAAGTTATAGAGGAAACCCCTCTGATGAAGGCTATAAATTATCGGAGAAGTAGGCCGACAATCACAAGGACAGGCTATGTACCACAACGATGAAGTTGCATGCTAAAAATAGTGAGATGGGATTTGTTCAAACCAATTTCCGTGTCTGAATACACACGCACTGTACAGTCACTGTACTTGTCACTAAGGGTGGGGTGAATAATCAACAAAAATGAAAGACGGGAACAACATTACTAGAACTGGGCAAGGCAGATGGCACAGACAGTGAAGCGTGCCTACAGCTTACGTCTCTCCAGTAGGCGACGCAGTACAAGCAGCACATGGCCAATGGTGGGTAACTCACAGCATCAACTTAACCCCTGGACATTGCAGCTGACAGGGGGTTAAGGCACCCCTAGGTCAAGAAAAATGTTTCAGTAAATTAACATTAACACTACTGCACTCTTAAGTGAGTACAGCAAAATGGTGAAGGACACAGGGGTGGACACATCCGTCTCCTTTGAGCATCACGAGCTGTCATGGTTTCCGACCTGGGCTCGCATGAAGGGCAGCATCAAGCGGAAAAAACCAGGTCACACATAAACAACACTTTAATAAAAGAGACATAAATTGACAGTTGAAAATAAAAGAGAAATACAGATGTATTACTTCTTTTGAAAATGTCATATGTAGGAATTCTGTTGCCAGTGTCTGTTCACGAAATTAATGGAAAAATCCTGTGAGACTTATATTATAAAAACATATTGGGCAAAGTAAACAATGACATTTTAAAATGTTAGAAAAACATTAAGACACCTGAAATATTTAGATTATAAAAACACTTTAAATAAATTTTATATTTTACAAGTGTCCAGGGCACAGCCTATTTGTTTAACTTACGTAGCAGTGTGATTTGTCATTTAAGAAAGAAACATAACAAACACTGTAAAACTAGGCATGCAGTATTAAATTTACATTAATAAAATACACAAACACTGAACACTGAATTTACGAAGCACAACAAAACACTGAAAATCAGCACACACAAATTTGGTTAAGTGAATCACTGGCACATGTTGTTTCCACCCCCTGTTCAGCGAGGGGTAGCAAGAGGTTTCTCGGGAGTCTTCTTGTAGTATGATAGTCGGACTACGGGAAGGAGGACTGTCTGGACACGCATCAAAATGTCACGTTTCGCAGGCAGCAAACTCTTAATGGACAGGTCAATTTTAGTTGCAAAGATGATTCATACAAAAAGGTGTTAAAGAAACATCTGACTGAAATTGAGTAAGAACCCTTCCAACTCCCTTCGTAAGATCTTTGACAGCCTCCGATACAATCTTATAACTGTGATACGGTAAGTTGGGGCTTTCTTCTCCATCTTCACATGCTTTGCACTTTCTCCGACACCAAGCAACATTACTGCAGATCTTTCAGCACTCCAATATTTCTATGTCAATGTCTAGGAAGTACTGTACTGGGGAAGAGGGTTCAAGATGACAGCATCTTTAAACTTACTGAGAAATTAAAACTTGACATTCCTACCATCCATTGATATCTGTATAATCTTCTGTATACCTACACCAGAAAAATTTCTATGAATGACTGTCACAAGTTGTTTGCTGTGGAATGTCTCACAAATGCAATGACGATGTAGGGGTACCATGTGAAAGGTATGGGTTCCCATGGAATTGTATCAGATATTTGAGATACATAACCAGCCTTCTCGTAACTAAAATGTGGCTCAAGGATACTAGAACCACCAGTGATTCCAATACCTCCGTACCAGCAGAGTGTCAGTCAATTTGCTACTTCCACCTTGGGATATGTGGTAACGATCCCCACTTCCTTGGATTACAAAGTAAAGAATCATATACGGTAGTTACTCAGTACTTCTGAAGAAAACTTGATTGGTTTTTGTAATCTAAAAGTGAACTGAAATATCTGTACAGCCTTTCTGAGGTATGACATATGGAATCAAACAAGAAGATGGTTACCCTCCAAATATTATCTTAGCAGGTCATTGTTGAAGTATGATACTAAATCAACAGAATTACATTTCCCATTTTGATTCTGTGTAATTGCAGCCTACTTGGAATAGCTGAATCAGGAAACATCTTTTTTAAATGAGGGACACATGCACTTGCAGCACATAATGAACTATGCAATATAACAATCTGCATGCACCGCATAATTTCAGTTACAGTTACTTGCTCAAAAATAACATATTTATGTATCCCCTTTGGCGAGGTCAGCTCCAAACTTTTGTGGTGAACAATACTTGTGCTAGGCAGCTGTACACTGGTTAGCATCAGAGAAGTCAGAGGCATGGAGAGTGATGACAAAAAGTTATTTTCTCTTAAAGAAAATATTATAATTGAACTATGGCAATCTACTCTTGAAGTACTGCTAAAAATATCTTCAAAAGTGTGGGGAACTGTTACGTACCTGAGCTGCCTTGTGCTTAGTGTCAGACATGTAAGTCTTGACTGCTTGTTTACCCATGCTGATTAGAGAAAATTAAGTTCTGCATAAATCACTAAATGCTAAGTTGATATCTTCTTTCACTGCCTTAAGCCACGACAAGTCAGGATCCAAAAGCCAACTTTGCTTGAATAATGTCTTCTTGTCAGACATCATACATACAAGAGCACAGACAGGTTAGCATAACAAAATATGGAAAATTATAGTAATAATTTTGAACTTTGATTTCAAAATCTGTTAAACCTGATAGTCCTTCTTTTTCACATTTTGCAGTATTACAATTTGTAGCAGGGCCCTTAGTCCCCAACAGTCATGCCACATTTAAGAAAACAAAATTAGTAAATCTTGTTACGTAAATACAAAGTTAACAAAAAAAACAACGAAGAAACGTTACAGCCTTACAGATGAAAACCCTACCACACTAACACAAAACATACACGTAGCATACACCATTAGCCGCATACTTTTTTACATACATGTGTCGTCTTTAAAAAAAACATTATTTCCATATCAGTGGCAAAAATATACTTTAGAATTGCATATTTCACATATAGTGCCACCTGGAATGTGTAGCACAAACCAAATGCACACAAATAAAAATAATAAACAGTAAACACGGAATTTCGACAAAGCACTATAATTTTCAGCTTCCATGATCTTCAGCACTTGCCCAATTGGCATGGAACTAAATTTTGATATCATCAGACATTTTTGTTAGCTTCAGATTTACGTTTCAAAAACTGAAATGAAATGATGTGTTGAGTTACGTTATTAACAATAAATAAAATCCATCTGTAAATTGTTGCAAAAGGATGGTTGTTCTAGTTTGATTTGTACTGTGAAAATAAATTGACAACCATTTTCCCTCCATACTTTTCACCCAAAACTTGAAGATCATTGAGTAACGTTGCTGCAGCCAAGCTACTACAACCAAATTCACTGTGATGCTTTTACATATACTATAGGTGGGAGAAATATGATTCAAGAAGCTGGTCTAATCAAAACAATCTCCAGGTTTTTACAAAAAAAATCACCTGATAATTTTCTGTTTTTCCCTAACCACCAAAATTCTGTAATTACTTCCAGTTTTCCATCTGTGGCCACAATGTAATATCTACTGCTACAAGCAAATGGAAATCCTGTTTGAACAGTATGTTGATTGCAGATATTGTAACAAAGAGTTCTTGTGTACGTAGGAATAAATTATAACAAAAAAAAAAAAGCAATAACTTAAATTCTAACATTAACCTAGGGGGGGGGGGAGCCATCCCCCACCAATCTGTTATAGGCCAGATCGGATGCCTCAAAATACTCAAAACCAAACTTTAAAGACAGGTAGAGCAAAACAATAACATAGGGGTAGCGAGAGGTAAAAATGTTTAAAATAGGGGAATGGAATATTTTCATGGACTGCAAGTATTTCTTATAATCTACAAATAATTACGTACTTACCAACGTCTAAGACTTTACTTATTCTACTAGGGAAAAAAAGTACCTATCAGGAGTAATTAATTAAATAAAGGCAAATACCAAGAAATTCGAGTTCAAAACAAATCTGTATTACTCAAAAGGTTTACAAAATGCGACGATTCATCAGCTCATACACTGAGCGTACAGTTTTACACTAAATGGCCCTCAACGGATTACAATTACAACACTATTTGTTATAACTTCAAAACAAACAAGGGACGGTTTCAGCCACGAAGGGAAACACAAAACTTTAGCTTTAGAATTCACACTTATATGGGATTTGATTAGCAACTGCCCATTAAACACTAGAATACTTTACTTGGGAACATAATCTATGAAAAAGGGGGGGGGGGGGGGGGCAAAGACACAACTTGGAGACTGACTGACATTTCAATAAATTAAGTTACTCTGTATGACATCAAGTGATTCTGTGCGACTCTATGACTTTGTAAAACTCTCAGCTCGGACCTACTTTTTTACTAACAACACAAATAGACTACCTAACTGGTCACATTTTGTGCTGAAGTCCCTCGGGGTTCCTCCGACCCTCGGCCAAGCGGTGAAGAGGAAGACGCAAGACTAGACTCCGAATCCCGACATCATCTGCTCTCTGTCTACTCATCATCTCCTCAAAAATGTTTCTCAACAACTACTTTTATAACTTTATGCTCGTAAACATTTCCTGGATGTTCAAAACGACAGCGCACGTGGTCAAACAAACAGTTAACGTTCAGCGAAAACTGACGGGAGGGTGGATGTTATTATTCCAGAACATCTGCGCAGCGCTGAAGTACCAACATACGCAATTTAAGGACTGCAAACCTGGATGTCATCATGCCTGCCAACTTAAACAGGTTGTTTTCTCGGGCTCCTACCAAGAAGCAATCAGGGGAAGGGAAGGGGGAAACAAGCTACGCTAGCTTTTCTTGATCCGGCTGTGCGGTAAACCTACGTCATCCCAGCTGATGACCAGTGACCTAATCAAAGCTCTTCGCATTAACTAGCCTGCACGTGGCCCATGAGTACCACAAACATAACTCATCAGTTGTTGTTTCGCTGGGCGTTCGGTGACGTAACTAAATGCAGGTGGCCAAAGTGCTCGGCGCGCGCACAAACATGGCAACAAGAAAAGACACTACTTCACTAGAAGGCTACGAAGATAACAACACCACGTGTGTTGTGTACAGAATTACGTTTAAATCTTGCATCACCCAGCTCTACTCGCGATAGCAGCGGCCTACATCAGCTGTATCACGGCCGTACCGTGAAACAATCGCCTATCTCAGGCATAACAAGTTGATGTATTAGCGGGAGGGGGCGAATTAGACAAAAACTGTAAAATACAACTAAAGACACACAGCCGTTATTATTAAAAAAAAAACTATAATTCAATTAACTCTGAAGTGAGGAATTATTTAAAGCAGGGATCTGAATAAAAAATGAAGTATCTTAACAAAAAACAAAAACCAGAAAAATCACTTCGTGACAGTATGTATCATTACGAACTAGAAAAACCCCTCTCCATCCAACCTCATTCTTTACCCTAGAGATTTTAACTAACTGCCTTCAAAAAAATACTACCCTGCAATCTTGCATCCTGCAATGCTACAGTACCCTCCCCCAAACTCCTCAGAAATAAAATCAAGTTTTTCTACAAGAGTTCTGACAACCAGCAAAGAAAACATCAGAGAAAAACATACAAATCACACAATAAAACATCATACCAAAAAACCCAAACAGAATCTAACACTACAAAAGTACAATTCATAGAACAGGGCATATACTGTAATAAAATATTAAATAAAATTCTTTTTTAATATACCTTATTCTTTAATACTAATTAAAAAGTATAAAATAATTTCTCTTTGAAAAAATTTGCAAGAGTTTAAAGAAAAAAATGTCACGCACATGCAACAGTAAGGAGTGTAGGAAGTAGATATCATTTAGGAAACTCCTACCACAGTGATCATATAACCTGCAGTGTAATAAAATAGTTAGTGATAAAGCGTACTACTCATGCATCAATTACTTTATCTATTGCACGCACACCACTTGTTGTGTTTTAAATCTTACATGTTACTTTCATTGGAAAAATTTTACACTTTTTAGTCAGTTTAAAAAAATGCAGTACATAAAAAAAATTTTCTTTTTAATAATATTCTCTGCGTTTTAGTTTCGTGTGTGTTAAATTTCGCACAATCATATGTTTCAAAAACATGTACCAAATTATTATTTTTTAGTTATTAAAACAAATATTCTTTCACAATGTTTTCCCTCTTATATTGCTCTGCCTTCCAATTCTGAGCTACATTTAACTATTTGTCACTAGCTCACAGGAAAGTTAGTTTAACTTGGTAGATTAATCATTTATATTTTTTTTAATAAATATTTTTTTAAAACAATTTTTTTTCCTTGTTATATTTTATTGTCATCAAGTTCTGATCTCTGTTTTAAGTTTCGAGTCTCCAGCTCATTGTTAACAGTTCATTGTTACTAAACAGACAAACAAACGAACAAAAAAGCTAAGTAATAAGAAACCAATTCACTATCAATAAATAGTTCACCGTTACACCTCTAAGAAACGACAATGACCAGGAACTCAATCTGGATACACCAACCCTGCCACCAAGAATCACACCCTAGCAAAACACGTCCACTCTTGTCCATACTAACAATGTTTAAAACTTACCTTGATATTTTAAAACTTAAGACTCTTGCAAGATTACTTCATTTTATAATGTCTACATGAGAACATGATCGTTACAGAGTGTACATTTTAGACAAATAGGTTACCCCCTCTCTCTAGGTAGCATTTCCACAATAAAATACGCTTGCAAAATATTACCCTTCACTGCAATTACTTCTCGAGCTTATCTAATAACTGAGGCACCTGTTCCCTTATAACTATCACTCTTTCAACTACAGTATATACTATACAACAACTTCCTACAAAGAACTGCTGTCCAACCCTCAACATTATTGTTTAGATTACTCAGCTTGTACAACAGAAAATTTCTTGACATACACTTACAAGATACCAAAAGACAATCACATTCACTTCCAACAACAGAGACGACAAGGCCTATAAAAAAATACGTCTAGTCTGCAAACCACAAGGCAAATTTTGTGGCCTGATTCATTTCACGCATTCACATACAGTATCCAGCCCTTTATTCAATGTTTGTATCCTCTGTACCATTTGATAACAATGTCCCTTCTGTGAACCTAGGATAGAAACAGTTTTTCTGGCCTCAAGACTTCTCTTCACAGTCTGCCAATCTCTGTAAAACTTCTTTAAAAGCACCTTATTCGAAATCTTTCTCTGTATACAGTATATTTCCTCACCTCAATTTGGTTACATAAAAGAACCTTGTGTGTCATTGCCAGATTACAGTTTTGTTTAGTACATATTTTGTTTTAATGCTGGGTCAACATCCCTATGTATTTCAGCTAATATTTAGTAAATTATATTTTAGTTTAGTGGTCTCTGTTTCAGAAATGGAAGGTAAAAAACCGCAGTCACAAGTTAAAGTAGTTCAGAAAAGCCTAGACGTCACTTAGGGTGTAATCAATAATATTATGGCTGGTTGACCTTGTGTGGAGGTATCGTTAGCTTTGTTTAGTATTTTGGTTTCTTCCAGTATAGGTTTACGACGTTTCATGTTGTATAGTATTTCTCAATTAGGCTCTAGAGGGGTCAGTGATATTGTAATCACCTGATGTTAGCACAGCCTTGATTGAGGCAGCCAATGGGAGTAAGGCCTGGTATGACATGTGAGAGCCCTTCAAGAGTGTTTTGCCGCCGCTATGTTTCAGATTAAAAGGAGACACTGACGCAGCTGTAGCCCAAGTTTGTGATAGAGTAGAAGAATAAATTAAGATGTCAGCGGTCGTGCTGTGGGGCTTTAGCCAAATTCTATGACGAAATAGTATCGGAAGTGACCATTTAATGTGCACAGGCAGCACTGAGACCTTTTCTACTATAAAATATTTTTGGATATTTTCTGGACTCTCCACAAAATTGTTTTCCGCTCGTACGCATACGCCATCAAGTGTAATTTATTCTCTTCAAATTTAACCCCATATGTGAAAATGCACTGCGTGCAGTTTTTTTTTCCTTCAAACATAAAATTCTTGTGAATTTGTGCTGTGTTTTGATACTGACTTTTTCCAGTAAACCAGGTTCACCTTAAGAGGATTAAAATTTGCAGGACATTGCTAATGTAAAATTAAATTTAAATAAACTAGGAGAATGTTTTGGAGTTCCAATTTTTATTTCTGGACGAACACCTGTAAGTCAAGTCATTTCAGAACAGTGTTAGCTCATCAGATCAAGCGACTGTTTTGCAGTGGAATATTTGACTAACTAACTACCGTGGATCAAGAGACCTCTGTACATTTTAAACACCCTTGTACATGTTGGTCCACGAGGGCTGACACGTAACATTTGTCGCGACAATCTGGCACAGAAACACCACCACCAACTGAAATGTAACATTTGGCACCCACCGCGTTGCAATAACTAAATGTAATATTTGTTATACATTTCTAAAGAAACCCAAAAAAATATTTAATATAATGTATATGTTCTTTAACATTTTTACTACGCTAAAGTTCTTTGTGCATAAAATTTTATTTCTAGTCAGTGACAAAAAATAGAATATTAACTTCTTTTTTATCACTTTCTACTAATTACACTGATCAAGTAATGGAAAAACAGCACAAAAATATTAACGAACACATACATGAAATTGGTTCAACAAGGAAACATATTTTATTTATACTATAAAACAAATATTACAACTTGAAAATCAAGAAATCAGGAGTACTGTAAAATCCTAAGCAGGGGTATGGAACTTCCAAAATTACTGTTGAAGAAAAACTAAGTGCTAATACGGAACATTCATATTATTTTATCATATTTTTATTTAAAAGTGTGTTTAATTTCATGAACAATGGTACCATACTTTATTTCTTTGCATCTACGTAACTCCAGAAAAACTTAAATAAAATTAGCAGTCTATTTTGCGCAGCAATTTTAATGTACACAACACACAAAACGACAGCAACATACGTTCCAGTCGTGAAATTGTGTTAAATAAAGTAGTTTATGCAATAAAATACGGTAGTGTATGGCTTGAACTCCGAAGAGCACAAACATGGATAGTAGTTTGCTAGTGCAGGAATAAAATAAAATTTACTCTGAATAAAATCTTAACTTGAGTGCTGTCTGATAAATCATGGCGTACTGCATGGTTTATTAAGCTTCAAGAAGAGACCTAACAATCTGCTATTAACGACAAAAATACAGTTTGCGTAAATAATGCATATTGTGTACAACATGACACGGTTAGAATTAAATAAATAAGTTCTTTTAAGTTAAAAATTGCAGTCAATAACTTGCAGTTTGCGACGAAATTCCTGCAGCTGTAGTGTTTTGGCTGTTTCACTGGCTGCGGAAACGTCATTAGCCAATAGGCGAGTTCAAGGTATCCGTGATCGGCCGATAATTCGAGGGGTGAGAGTGGTCTTGCGAAACATGCCCCGAGATGGAGATGTCTCAATGCCGTTCACAAGAAACGTAAAAATTACTGAGAGAAAAAATTTACTTCTAATAAAATAATTGATCTTCCATATAACTTTTCTGACTCGTGAAGCCAGAATGTTCTATCATAGTCTGAGCCAGGTTTGGTTAAACGCATTCCAAATATTAGCTCTATAGGTTCACTTTCTGGACGCATGTGAACTTCGTTCAGCTCACCTTTAAAACCTAAACTTAGGATTATATACCAGATCTAAAACATTAAAATGAATTCGTAGTAAGTTATTATCTCTCTGCAATTTAAATTTAAATTACATAAGCTCAAAAACCTATAACTAAAAGTCGCAAAGTGTGTGAGCTACTAATACATTGCTGTCTTCACTCCTTTAAAATCTACACAAGTAAAATAAATCTTCGTTGTTGACTACCAAATCTACAACCATGCATGTCCAAACAACGGGCGAATTCCACGAATTAACTTTTACGTAACCGGGTTTGCTAAATTTTATTAGTTTTTAAGTCAGTGAAAAATTCCAATACACACAATAGTGCCTGGCCTGCGGTGGCTAACCAAAAGAAGTAAGACTACGTCATAAATGTGTTAGCCAATAAGAACGCATTTTCAATGTTTGTGGCGGTGTTTGAAAATATAGCATTTTTAAAGCTGAACAATACGAAAATTACTATGTTCACAGAGCTACTGCTTTGCCTGGCTGCATTTAGTGCCGAATTAATTCGGAAGAATTACATAAATATTAAAAACTTTTTCTAGGAATTTTCCCTAACACAAGTTGCCCAACAGTTTAGTTTGTGCATGGTCTGTGTGCCCACAGAGCAGCGACAAGTGAGCGATTGCCATCACACAGCTGGCCTGCTTCCTGCTTGCATGGAGGAGAGGGAGGGGGGCCAACTGCTACTTGTCACCCATTCAGCCCCTCTTCACTGCTCGAGCTAGCCAGAATGCGTGAGATAAACAGCGACAAACAGCACTGCACAGAACTTATTTTTTTTTTTTTTGTAAAAATGTACAGCTTGTACACGCAGCAGCATCTAAGTTTCTTAAGAAAGGAGGAATATCAACATTCTTACAAACACACAAATCTTATGACTGCGGACTACATTTTTTATTACATATTGCTGTTATTTAATGTACTAAAGTCGCTGGTTAAGGTCTTAATCCTCTGTTTTTATTTCATGATAGTTATTTTTCAAGCTTAAATGAGAGCATGTATCAAAAATTTGTTTGGCAGTTTTGCTCCAAATAGTTTTGGCCACATTGGCTAATTTTTTCATGACATTAAATACTATGGTTTTACCAGAAAAAATTAGCTGTAACTGCAAAAATTTTTCTAAACAAAACTCACAAACAAATTTAAGATACTTTGTATACATTAAACTTTTATAAAAAATTATTGTGAGTACAGTATACAAACGGAATAACTATGCTGAAAAGCTGGTATGTAGTTGGACTTGATTCCCACTGTGTCTCGGTGCAGTGTGGCACGTGCACTGCCGGCAAACCAACTGTTTGGCTGTAGACCATAGGCGTCTGGTCTGGCTCAATTTAAGTTGTTTAGATTCATGTCACTGTTTTCAGGAACCTAAGTCCGACATATACGTATTGAGGGCATACTGTAACAGGTACCAACACCCTGTTGCCCTCATAAAAAAAAAAAGCATCCAGGGATTGTGTAGGCATCTCCACCATTCCCAGCACTTGCATAGGGGATTACACAATGCCGGCATTGCGTACTAAAATATCATAGTGATGGCAAGAGATATATGTAGGGCAAAATGACAGTTGTGAAACACACACCACACAAAGCACAACAGAACTCCTCTCTCAGTGCGCATGCAGCTGCAGAGTGGAGGGGAGTACAGAGGCACTTGTTAGTACAGGGACAGCAGGTGAGGAAAGGGAGACACAGTAGGTACTGAACTTCACTAGATGGAAGAAAGTGCAAGCACTCCCACTCTGCCTGCTGGCATTCTCTAGCAGCAGGTCAGATGGGCTCATTGCCCTTGTCAAAATAAACTTAGCGAAGCAACGTCTTTTGGCACTTATCATGGTTATTTAATTCCGTAAATGAAAGCATCAGGTGCATGATACTGATTGTCAACTACCAAATAAACCACTTGCTAATGGGTGCCAAAGACAAAAGCCCAAGGATTCCCAAGATCCACCAGTGGTCTGATGAGGGAGGTGAGTGAGCCTGGTCCTAACACATCTCACTTCTGAAAATGCTGAAATTTAACAATGACTGCCTTTTGAAACATATTAAAAAGGTAAATTCTGCGCCATTACATTTTGTTTAGGGATGATTTAGATGTAATATATTACATGCATAGCAAAAATTACTGTACACTGAAAAATGTGTGTTATAGGGTTAATACTTGGATAAATAAAACCATAAATTCGTGTCCACACTGTTTAGGAATAAAAAAAAATAATAATAAACTTTTTTTAACAGAAATTAATTTACCTTGATCTATTATTTCTATTTTCCTGCTCCTGTGGCTCAATACCATCCAGTACAAGTTCAAAAGCTTGGAAGGTGAATCTCAAAAAACTTTTAGAGAGCTCTGCAAGTGAATCAATCTCGACCTGCAAGCACGTGCCATGGTCGAGCAGAAACACCACGTAGATGTACTTGTCACCAATCTGGACAATATTGTTGACGAGACCCCTGTGCCATGCTCCCGTGTTCGGGTTCCGGATGGCAACCCACTGGAACAAAAGATCAACACTTTGTAATCACTCTAAAGGTCATTCGGGATAAAGTAAGCAATAAAAATTTAACCTTTGAAAAACATCACTAGCCTTTACTGCATATAATTTAACATTCACTATATGTAGTTGCCTTACTGCTTGTATAATTGGCAGCAAAATTACACAATATAGTTTCATGTATTTTCCTATTTAAGTACATCAATACAGATACAAACTCCAACAAAATTAAAATAATTGAATTTTATATAATTAATAATTTTATTAATAAACTGTATTGATTCACACTGACTGCACAATTTATCTTACACGCACAAACATTAAGTGACATTTAGATATGTCCCATTGTTAGAAGTTAAGCATGGAAAGATACAAATTTACTAATAATATAACTTTAGCAGGGTGTTTTGAAAGCTCACTCCCGAACCACCTATAAATATCACAAATAAACATACTCTGACTATGTTTCTTGCACAGAATCCTGAGGTTTTCACACCATAACACAGCACAATACTACTGACATTTAGACCAAATAATGAGAACCTTGAACGAAATTATTTGAAAAATTTGAAAGGCCAAATGCTGTAAAGATACTATAGGACTGGCCTTACTAATCTTACTAAATGGTACACACATTGATAACCCCTGAACTGTTTCACCCGAATTGTCTCAGCCTAAACCCTATGCGCTAATCAATACTCAACAGAGTATACAAGGGTAGCAACCTCACTTTCATACTCCTTGTTGTTTCGCTCGGGTTTGATCTTATCTCGCATGTTTACTATGGTAAATTGTATATATATGGCATTACGGTCTGAACCGAAAAAATATTTCCTATGTATTAATTATGCTTCTGTTACGACACTAGAATGTAGCTCTAATATGATACTTTTAATGCTATTATAATTGCAGAAAAAATTTATTTTAGAGAAGCATATTGGGAAAGTTTATTTTGAACTAATTGTGTAATACTATACAGAAATGATTTTTTCGCCACTATTTCACCTCCTTAGTTTTTATGAACACTAGCATTTGCAGCTGCTGTTCAGATGCATTATGTGTTGTACATTGTGCAGTTGCAGTCTATCATGTGAGCGAGAAAATGGATTCTGATAGCAATGTCTTAAATAGTTGAGTCAGAAAGTAATGGTGAAATTCAATCTGACAGCTGCAGCTCAAGTTCCGAGGACAATGGAGATCAAGCGACTGCATGGGCACAACAGTGGTGTAATGAAAGTTTTACCTCACCTACACCTGCACCTCCACAAAATGCCTTTACTGGCACAAGTAGCGTACATTAAAATGTTTTTGACACTGTTATCATGCAGCTTATCACTGACGAGACGAACATGTATGTGCAACAACGCAACTGCAAAAATTGGAAAAACACAAGCGTAAATGAACTTTGTTTTCTTTGCTGTCATGATTTTGCAAAGTATTGTGTGGAAGCCTAGTTTTGAGCTACATTGGTTTTGAAATGCCCTTCTGACAACACTAATACTTCCAAAAATCATGACCTACACACATTTTGGTTTGTTGAAACATTGGTTACATATTTTTGACAATGCAAGTTTTAACGACACACATCCACATCCAAAGCTACGTAAAATCAAGCCTGTTATTTTAGACCAAAACTAAAAATTCAAAAAGTTGTACACTTGTTATTGATGAATCTCTCTTTCTGTACAAAGATAGGCTACAGTAGAAGCCGTACATTCCCTTAAAAATGTCACGTTTCGGAATGAAAAAAATTTTGTTTTGCAAGTCCGCCAGTGGCTATGAGCGGAGCATTATAGTTTACACAGGAATAGACACACAACTAGATGCAGTTATCATGACTTCCCAAAATCCTCCCAAGTAGTTATGACATTGATAAAGCCATTACTGAATAAAGGTTATTGTATGACACTGGATATTTATAACTATCCAGTGTCGTACAATAATTATTATTATTCATCGCTTACATTAGCTGACTTGCTGATCGCTAACTGTACTTATACGTATGGGATAGTACAACTTTCAAGGTGAGATTGTAGTACATCAGAGAGGGAAAGTTACAGCAGTATTGTGGCAAGACAAACAGACGGTATCTATGCTCACAAGTGTACATGGTGCACGTACCGTGACAGTTCGGAAAGCTGGGAAGTAACCAGTGACAAAGCCAGAAGTTGTGGAGTCCTATAACAATACCATGGGAGATGTTGATCGTGTTGATCAACATCTGGAAAATTACCCTGTCTCACAAAAAAGGGGAAAAATTTACTACAAGAAATTTTTCAGAATTATCTGTAAATCTGCATTTTCATTGCTTTCTTGCTTTATTCAAAATGTGGAGGGCAAAAGTCTCATCTAAAATTTAGATTAGCTCATATTCAGGAAATACTTTATAAGTACCTCTGCGGCTGACAAAGGCATTTCCCAGAAGTCATACAGCCAACAGAGAAGAAAGAGAATCTAACCAGACAGTACAGTATGTGTTCCCGTGTGAGAGATGCCAATGGGAAAAGGTACGTCAGGAAATTGAGATAGGACTGTTCTGATAGTGACGTACTGCTGTGCGTAACACCGTGCTTCCGGGTTTATCACACAGCACCAAATATCTGAGCAAGAAGACAGTAAACATTCAGAAAAACATTATAAGCTTGCAGTTGATATATTTTGCTTCATTGAGGAAAATTATAATGCACATGGGAGATATATTTAATAATGACAAAATAGGTGGTTTTGACTTGAATATAAGTAATAAATTTTGGATTTTTTGTATTATTTTTATTACCAGTATGCAATAAAAGTTTTTACTGTCATTGTTTATACGAATATAAGATATAGTATGTGGCTAAATATGTGAATAAGATATATATTTACTTTATTATATTTTGAGGAATTTATTAGGACAAGGTCATTTTTAATGGCTGTATAAACTTTTCTGATAGAACTGCAAGAAAAGTGAGTGAGTGAGTGAGTGGAGTGAGTGAGTGGAGTGAGTGGAGTGAGTGAGTGGAGTGAGTGGAGTGAGTGAGTGGAGTGAGTGAGTGGAGTGAGTGAGTGGAGTGAGTGAATGAGTGAGTGAATGAGTGAGTGAATGAGTGAATGAGTGAATGAGTGAATGAGTGAATGAGTGAATGAGTGAGTGAGTGAATGAGTGAGTGAATGAGTGAGTGAGTGGAGTGAGTGAGTGGAGTGAGTGAGTG
>PNEQ01094553.1:0-14823 GCA_003012365.1 Medauroidea extradentata | reverse complement strand
CCCCTGCATTTCTCATTAATCACTTCTCTATTGCAAGATTTCATTTCATCCTTCAGGATATGCAGGTTCCTATGGACGGCCAATCAGATGTTTGCACTCGGATTACGGTACCCTGTCCTCGAGCACCTTTCCCCATTAAAAACAAAACAAACAACTTTACCTTTATTAAGCTCTTCCGTAACAAACCAAACCTCTTTTCCGAACACCCGATGGCCATCTCTTTCAGCCGCGAACATAAGAAGCATAAAACAAAACAGATGGCCTTCGAACTATGTAACCATTTTACACACATTCAATGATCCCAAAATTTTCGCTGTCAGTGTTTTAGCGCCCTCCTTTCCTCCTTCCTCCAGCGCACAGGCCTTTTCCTTACGTGCCGTGCTCACCTATGTACGATGAGTTCAACAGAATAAATTTTTGGAATATATTGTTCCTGAGATTTTGATTTCAAGCATCCACTTTCACGTTCAGTTATAATTCTTGAATTATTTCACATTTAACACTACATTCATAAATTATAAATAAGAAATATATTTTTCAACAGCACGTCCCCCACATATCTCACACAGCTATTCATTCCATGCAAAATTTACAAACCATTTTCAAATTCCATACATTTTGTGGAATACCACACACTTTGGCAACACTGTATGCAAGTGCCACAGAACTGCGTTCTTTGACCCACGGGAAAACGTATTTTTTTATCCACACGTAAAAAAATTTGTTAGTGGGCACAAAATATTTTGTTGGTATTCACCTTGAATAATTATTTTTATAGCGACAACAAAAAAATGAAATACAGGGACAGTTAAACACAGCACAACTAAATACATGCATACTTGTTATTCATTGTGACTTAGGCACTAAACTTAAAATAGTGAAATGAGACGAAAACTTTTAGGAAGCAAATATGGTACCCAAATTACATAGGTTTAATTATGAATGTTCTCTGCCAGAAATGAGGACTGCGTTGTAGAAACCCTACATACAAAAAAATGCACAGGTTGAACAGAAAAGTAAAGAGGACAAGAATAACAGTAGTAAATAGCATTCCGTAAACTCAACTTTGTTTGATTTTTGCTGAAATGTCTGATTAGTATGTTCAAGAAAGGCCAACATATTGATTCCAAAGACTTGATATGCGGGAAATATGCCTTTGTGACCTGAAAATCCCAAATTGTGCATCGGAATATGTCGAAGTAAAACTTATTTGTCTTTCTCCAAATTCAAATTGTGTTGTGATTAAACATATAAAACAATACTCTTAGGTTAGTGAGATTATATGAGATTATTTGTTTACTTTGTAGTGTCAAACTTATTGGATAAACATTTAAATCAAATAACAATTACTTACATAATGCTATGTTGATTGTTAATGTAATCATATTTATCTATGGTTTGTAAAATCTCTTTTTTAATGTTTAAAAAATGTATGAATTTTTATAAGACAATATAACTGTATGATTATTACAGGACCAAGAAATTACATTTAGTTACAATCAAGTTGCTAGCAAGATCCAGTGATGTTTCAGTGAAAATGCTTAGTGCTGTTATATTTCGATGTACTTTGCTTGCTTTATATTTGTAAACAACGTTAACCCTACTTATAAAATGGTAATACTTATGAATGTTAATGTATTCCCTGCAAAGCCAATCCTCCATTCTCTTCCTAAACCTTCCAACCCCCTTCACAATCACTAACTCCTCCCGCAGTGTATTCCACTCCCTCACCGTCCTCACCAGCGTTGATTGTCAACCCCTCTCCGTTCTCCTCCACACCCACTGAATCTTCTCACTATTGTTTCCTATTCCTTTAAATGTTCCCTTAGTTAGTTTGCAGGTCAAACTGCCCCATTCCCCCTCCCCGCGTTCATCACCATATAAGTACAATCTGACCAGTCTTTCCATTCTCGAACTGTCCCTCAATGGTTTCCATCCCAATTCCTTCATCATACTAAACCTAAAGTTCTCTTCCTTTTCACCAGCCTACTACCTCTTCCATTAATTCATCACTCATCTTGCATCTCCACGTGCAGACCCCACTCAGTGGCAGCATATTCCAACACTGGACGAACCATCGTGCAATATGCCTGCTCAGACTGCACAGGGAAAAACTACTGTCTTAATTGTCACAGAAGCCTAGAAATTACTATTTGTGACACATTTAGCGTAGCTATGACAAACATGTTAGCGTCCATTTGTGGGGACAATAAAACTTTGTGCTACTACAGTATATGATTCCAACGCATTGGCCTTTTGCCACTTAGTACTCCACAATTGTACTCGTCTCCCTGTGCATAACTTTGGACTAGATTTTACTGTACCCAAGACCAACATGCATAGTTCTTTCTTTGTTAAGTACGTTTTCATATGGGGCTGCTTAATTGTTGGCATGTTTTACTACATATGCACAAGTATAAGCTTATCACAAATTTTGCAAGCAATGTTGTCAAAAAAGTAGGTGTATAAGTCACAATTTGACATTGTATTATATATATAACCCAAAGTATGAGTGTGCAAGTAGACTGTGTTAGTCATCCAGCAGCACAATACAGGGGCCAATTGTAAACTGCTGTAACTTGTGACACCACACCAGGACCTCAACAGGGGTGAGGGGAAGTGGAAGGGGTTAAAAGAGTACATAGCTGTACTGTGCTCCAAGCTAAGGTGACTTCTTCATGGAAGAGGCGTGTATAGAAACATATAGGTAACAGAGGAGAGCCGTAATTAACCTTTATGTTACTGGTTGAAATTTTTGTCTTACTTAAGCCCTGCACCACACTTTTTCAATGATTGGCCAAATAAGCCTCTTCATTGTCATATCTAGAGGCATGGGGGTGGTACTGTGATGTAGTCGAAGACTACATCGACGGTGATACCTTGTGGGGTCTAGCAGGGTGTGCGTTATGTAATGTGTAGCATATAGGGATGTAATTGGCTATTACATTTTCTCTGGGTATGCTATCCCATTTCTTCTGTACCATTACAATATGAACATTAGAAGGCAAAAAATAATTTTATTTTTACTTAATTTTTCAGGCTTTGAAGGTAAGAGTGTATTACAGTAAATGAAACTTTTTTTTTTTTTCCATAATGGCAAGTAATAACTTCAGTTCACTAATTTAAATAATTTATTTTTAAAACAAAATAAATGAGATGCTTTAAGACAAAATCATAATGAAGTTAGATGTACAACGAACACTTAGCGTAAAAGTAAAAACACTGGGGTGCACACAAGCATTCACATCATATGACGTGTCTGAGTTGGTCAACTTTCTACTTCTTACATACACTAAGTGATGGTTGTGAATCCAGCTTTAAGTAGTCATAAAAACAAAAGACAAATTAAAATTTTAATATTAATATTTATCAAATACTTACCTTTTTTACCACAAATTTTTTTTTGCCAAATCCTATTACTGTGTCATAATTTATTCTCTACAATTTTCTCTAACAAGGTCAACTTCTGTGCTATTCTAGACTCTACGTTGTTGTGAATCCAATTTAAAAAAACCTCACGTTTATGAGTGCGTACATACGTTGAGTGTGGTAAATCTGGCTTTACAAACATTGTATATTTTAACTCGTGTTTGCTCATTTATGAACTGTTGTTACTCCTGTAATTTTTTTTGTTGATAGGTAACTTTTGTTATGCCCCATCCCTTGAAATTATTTAAGTTTCTTTCTTAGTTTCTGTTGTACAATTTCTTAATTATGATTTTAATTTTACTGTGACACAAAATCAACGCTAAAGCTATGATTGACATATGACAAGATGAAAACATTCGAACCAAAATGTTGTAATCCCTTTTGCCACACTTAATGTCTTTAAGTTAAGCAATGCTCAATACAACAAGCCATTTTTTGCTAAAAATTCTTGCATTGATCTGAAATTTATATTTCTTGAACGTGACATGAAATAAGCAGCAAGTTGATCCTCATTAACATCCAAAATGATATAAAAACTTGAATGTAAATTGTAATTCTAATACATTTGTTTTTTGTCTCACTTCCCCCTTCCGCCATTGGTCATCTTTTACTTCACATCATTGTAAGTCCTTGATCATTGATTAATCTTAAAGATTTTGTCTATTAGCTAGTTACTAATCATTCAACAACAGTTATGTGGTAAGGTATAAAGTTAAAGCACTATATTATTTTAATGAAATATTTGGATTGTACATGAACACTGTATGCAGGATATTGCCGCAAAATAGGATATAGGCCTAGCTAAAGAATTAAAAAAAATAAGAAAAAAAGTATATTCCTGTATCAAATCAGGTAAAGAGTAACTGGATTAGTTGAAAAAACATTCATCAAACAAATACTGAACTCTTTGAAAAGAGGCGTAAAGACCTAAGCACAGGACATGCCCTTGCATTCAACACGCAAACTGTTTTGTAGAGCAGCATCAGGCAGTTTATGGCCCGCTGATGTGCTGCTCACCTACCAATTGCTTGCTAACTGATGGTTTTCCTACTACCCATATTCACTATTATAGTATTATATTATAGTCTGTGTCATGTAAGTGTTCCGTATTTTGACAGTTCACTTCTGAGAAACGTGTCTGTACACAGGTTTGCGGAGACCGTGCTTTTCCAGGAAGCCACGTAGGTTTAAAGCTCCAAACAATGGAACTGTCGGACACAGTTCATAGAAGAGAAATGTCAAAATACGGACAAGTTACATGAAACAGACTATAATATGCTGTTGTTTGATATGTCAACAATTTGATGAAATTTATATTGTAACAAGTAACTGTACTTTGTGTTTTTTATATGAGGTCCTAATCTCTTATCTATGTACTTGACAAGGTCTACGTCTCAAGATCATTTTGATCTACAAGGGAGCAGAAAAGACTTTTGAGGATAAAATAAAAATAGACTTTTAAAGTATAAGAAAGTATTTCCAGATATGAGCACATTAATAAAGTAAAAAGTTTTTTCAATGTTTCTATTGTATCACCCCTTCACTGTGTGACACTTGTTCTATGCCAGTATGAAAAAAACTCCTGCAACTAGCCAACTTCAGATTTCATAAATTAAAAGTTTAAAAGGTTACCTGCAACCTTGTATGACATTTTAGTTTTAAACAGGTTTATAATTTTGGGAGAAGTTCTCTAGGAAGGGTAATGAAGGGTGATAGTAGTGCAGTGAAAGAAAAGGTGTATATCGTACAACAGTACAACCAATGTTATAGCACACAGTAACAGAGTAGGACCCGTACGTGGAATTGGAGGCAGCAAGGGCAGGCTGGTGAGGACGAAGGGGAATTTCAGCCATCAGTGATGCTGAAGGAACTGGTGTGAAACTTGTTGAAGGAAAGGAGAAAAATTGACAGGCTGGTCAAGATGCGCAGGGTGGTGAATGGAGAGGGAGGCTGAGGTATGTTAGGCTGCCTGTCAAATAAGGCAGAGTACAGGGGAAGTGGGAATAATAGTGAGAAGATTCAGGAGAAGTTGAGTAGAACAGAGTGGGGTAGGTAGTCAATGCTTAGAGGGTTGGTGAGGGGAGTGGAATTTGCTTGCGGAGAAGATAGTTAAAATGAGGGGGCAAGGGATTGGAAATTTCAAGAGGGAGTTGGTAGGTGAATGTAAAAGAGGGTAGGTACAGATTGCCACTGGGATGTTGCCCAAACGCAAGTGAAATTATTATTTTTATTAGTGTCATTATCTGCAAACATATTTTATGTGATGTGAATGAGGGTTCATGTTTTACTATTGTCTCTTACGCTAGGGAATGGTTTTAGTAATCAGTAAAACTTGCATGTCAGGAGTTATGACTATGTATAGCAAGAAAATATGAATGCCTGCAATCAGCTGCTGAGGATTGTGCAACAGGAGAAGGTTACTGCGGTAATTCTTCACCCACCGTCAGTGGGCCACTAGCTGCAGCACAGTCCCACATGATTACTGGATTTGTTTCTATAAAAAATCTTTTCACTTTATTTGTTTGTGTTCATGTTTTCTAGAAGAGTGGAACATGGTAAATTTACATACTTGCAAGTAATTATTTCAGACTTTATTACTAGCAGCTAATGTATGTGCTGTGGTTTTGAATAAAGTAATATTATGGAACATGCCTTGAAATTAAAATACAAATAGCCTACTTTTCCGGTATTGAACAGTTGCAGAACCTTTTAGACTGTTTACACAGACAAAAGCTTATAACTTTGACTCTGATAACAGATTTCACATAGGTCTAGTTCAAATGTATTATTTAATGTTGCAAGTAGGCACCAAGTGTTAGATTCTTCTCTACTAGAAATGTTTTAAGTGTGTTGGTCTAATTCAACAGAATTTAAAACAATGTGAGATAATAGCCTGTTTGATACAAAATATTTGTGATACGCTAGCTTATTATTTTTATTCTGTAAACACCGTCACCTAAAAGGAAACTAGAATTAATTTTATGCATTTTCCACAACAAAATATAGAAAGCAAGATCTAAAACTTTATGACAATTTTCAAAATCTTTATAATGTGTACTTATTTTCTCAAGAGAGTTTTATTAACTTCATGCGGAGCTAAACAAATTTTTTTAAGAGACGACGAAGATTTATTTCCATAATTACTTACACATATTTTCTAAAATAAGTTGTTCAATTAACAAGGAAAATGGGGCCATTCCAGCCTCTGAAACCATTTCCAGAACACACGTTTCAGATAACTAAAATAACCCAAAACTTTCACCACACAAAAAAGTATTCCGTGGAAATTTGTTATCAAATCATCACGTTAATAATAGGCCTACACAACACTAATTTTATTTAACTTCAATTCATTTTCACTGCGGACATGCCTTCCAGACTACCTTTTGAAAGTTAGCCACCTACGGGATCTACTTCCCGTAGCAGCACACCCCGCAGCAGCTGTGACTACTCAACATCGGGCGAGTTCCGAACTGACTGTCGCAGACCTCGGGTTCTGTCGCGGTAGGCAAAAGGAACAGGTATAGGTGGGATTGCCTGTCGGGTTTCGGTGGTAGAACACAAACCACAACCCTGAGGCATTAAGGTAGGAGGAGGTTAGTATAGCCTGTCAGGTTTCAGTGGTAGAACACAAACCACAACCCTTGGGCAAGGAGGGGGGGTGGTGCCTAGGCTGTGCTCGGGAAGCCCAAACCCTCTACTGTTGCTTGCTTTGGCGAATGCACGCCCTTTTATACCCGGCCAGGAGGCTTGAGTATCATTACAAAATGGCCGTATGGCCGCCTGTGTGTCTGTAGCTGTCTCGAGCTGCAGGTGCGCCACCTTGCACGCATTGAATTCTCTCGTTGGGCCTGCAGTACAATAACAACTTCCTGACCTTTACAAACTCCGCGCATGTTGCAGTTTAAAGTTAAATACAAAACCTAATACAACATTAAATACTACCCTGATTATTTACACATCAAACGACCCTTTTTTTTATAATACAAAAACTCCGTGGCAGTCGTTTCTTAGGCCGTGTTATCAGTGAGTCCATGCTGCCGTGTTTATCTTTGCTGCGCTCGTAACATTTACTACTCTCTTGTCATCCTTACATAATGATATGTTCTTTTAGCAGCAACGCGTTCACATTAGCTGTGCTAGCGGCCCTGACGGCGCGAGAGATAAATACGTGAAATGTGCCAACCCCGTCCTACTGGGAGGCGAGCTACTAGAGATTATTTAAGTTTGACGGCAATGCGTCAATTCCCCCCTGGCCAAGAAGCGAGGCTCCTAAAAAAAATTGGCTGAGGGCCTTAATACTAGGAAGAGAAAGACACAGGGTTCGCCGGGCAGGCACTGGCAAGAAGCTTTATTGCCCGGCTAACTGTACAAAGGAAAGGTAAGTAAATTACAATTTACAATGGTTGGTTCGCGGGTCTTCTGAGCTACTCACCACTGGTGCTGATGTGCAGGGCCATCGGAAGGGTTGTGGTTTTATTGGTCTCCAGGACGTCTCGCGATATCTTCCCTGCTGCTGGGCTGGTTCTCCTCGGTAGGCTCGCCACAAGGTGGGGCGGTCTCCAGTTGGTGGCGGCTGGTAAGAGCGGCCGCTTCCTGGTCTGGCATCATGGTGGGGTGGCGGCGCCGCTTTATTGCCAGCGGGCTCGGTGAGCCTGGGGGCCTGGTAGTGGTGCTTTTGGATGGGTGGTACGACTGGAGGCGGTTGGCTGGGTGCCCGAGTGGCAGCCCTGGAAGGTGTCCATGTCGGGCGACTAGTTGGCTGCTCTTGGTGTGGCAGGTGGGCGGTTGTCCTGGGTGGCTGCCCAACGTTCTGGAGGTGCAGCCTAGGTGGCCTGTGGTGTGCCGCGACCAGGAGGCGGCGGCATCCATGTAGTGGCCTGTCTGGGCTGGTTTTTCCCCATGAAAGGTGGCTGGGAGCTCCTGAAGTGTGGAGCTTGATATATCTCGGACTGGTTGTCCGGGTAGTGTTGAGCACTCTGCTTGGCTAGGAAAGGGGTTGGTACAGTAGACCCTCCGGTCCCTTTGAAGTTTGGTTCTTTTCGGAGGTGTAGTCCTGCCAGGGATCCTTCTTTGGGGGTGGTGTACTCTCCTTGTACTTCCGTTTGGGCTTTATACTCAGTATACCAGCCCTTGCTTCTGTACGACATGATGAGGGCCCCCTCACTTGGGAGCTAGCCCTGCATGGAAGTGGTGAATTTTGCTGGAGATTGGATGCGTTCGGAGCATGACTGCTTGACCTTCGTGCAATGCTCCTGCTGGTGCATCTTGTTTTTGTGGGTATTTCTGCTTCAGGTAATACGCCTGTTTATCCCGTGCCTGGTTTATGCGTGCGGCTGCATGCTCTCTGGTCTCACTGGTGGTTGGCAGGCGTGAGGTGGATTTGCTCCATTTACATTCTCCTGGTCTGCGTAGGTTGGCTCCAGGAGGAGTTCACTTGGTGAGGCTTTGGTAGCCTCGTTGATGCGGGTTCTGAGGTTGTACAGAATGGTTGGGATGGCCTTATCCCATTTGTGGTGGTTCTTCTGGACGTGGAAGCGAAGTCCCTTGTCGAACTCCTGATTGCGGCGTTCGGTGGGATTGGCCAGTGGATGGTAGGTTGGGGTGGCCCACGTTTCTATCTCCCATTTTGCGCACGCTTGCGCCCATTGCTGGCTGGAGAATTGCGGGCCGTTGTTTGTAAGGAGGCACTTGGAGAATCCCCAGCTGGGAAAGGCCTCAACCCATCTCGAGAAGAGGTCTGTTACCACCAATAGGAACCTTTTCCCTGTGACGCTTCGTGGGTATGGTCCCATGAGGTCGAGGGCCATTTGTTCCCATGGAGTGGATGGTCGTCTTGGCATGATGTTGAGTTTGGGTGTCCTGCTGGGCTTCAGGGTGGCACACTTCGAACATTGTGCAACTTATGTGGGGATGTCTCGGGGGCTGCCTCGCCAGGCATATAATCTATGGATCATGCACATTGTCTCGGGCGTCCAAGGGTGTCCTGCCAATTCATGGTCGTGGTAATACTGACACAGGGAGAGGCGCAGTGAAAGTGGCACTCAAGAGTTTCCACTCGCTGCTCGGGCTTGGCTGTATCCAGACGAAGCCCTGGTCTTCCTTGTAGAGATTGGAGTGACTGGCGAGGATCTGGCGGATCTCTGGGTCATTTTGTTGTTCTTGCATAAAAACCTCTAAGTCGTTGGAGAATGCAACTCTCTGGAGTTTCTGGATGGTGCCTCATGGCTTCTGGGTAATGGGCTCTGGAGGTAGTACATTCTCCCATTGATGCAAAGTCTGGGTTTCTGCAGTCGGGTCGGATGCCCTGGAGAGTGTGTCAGGCAGCTGGTTGTGCTTGCCTGGGGAGTGCTCGATATGGAAGGTGAATTCCTGCAGCAGTAGTATCCAGCGAGCAAGCTTGGTTTTTCTTGCACTTGTTGAATAGAGCTATTTCAGAGCCTTGTTGTCTGTCCTGAGGATGAACGTCTTGTCCTCCAGCAGGTATCTGTATTTGAGAGCTGCCCATACGACTCCCAAGCACTCCTGCTCGTGTGCGTCATATCTGCGTTCGGTAGGCATAAATTGTGGGCTGGCAAAGCTGATGATTCGGCATTGCTGGTTGGGGGTCTCTTGATAGAGAATTAGAGAATGGCCCCAAGGCCGATTTGGCTGGCATCTGTTTGCAGAATCAGAGGCAGCTGTTTGTCGGGGCGATGGAGCATTGGTAGGTCCTAGAACCGCTGTTTCAAGCCTTGGAAGGCGGTATCTTCTGCATGGCCCCATTGCCAGTGTTTCTTTTTGGCTGATAGCAGTCCGTTGAGTGGCTCCATGTACTAAGAGATGCGCGGGGCAAAGTCCCTGAGCCAATTGCAGAGGCCGATGAACTGGCGCAGCTGCTTTGGACTTTGGGGTGTTTCGGCATCTTGTGTCTGCTGTATCTTGCTGGTCTGGGGAAGGTAGCCCTCTGGTGTGATTACATGTCCTAGGTAATCGATGGTCGTCTTCCCAAAATGGCACTTACTGAGACGGGCCATGAGTCCATGAAGGGTCAGTCGCTCGAGTATCAATTGGGTATGTAGTTGATACTGCTCCCAGTTGTCCGAAAAAATGATATCGTCCAGATATGCCATACAGAACTGTTTGATGTAGCCCGCAAGTATGGTGCAGGTCATCATTCTCTGGTAGGTGGCTGGTGCATTCCTAATGCCGAAAGGCATAACTCGGAATTAGTATTGGCTTCCTTCGGGTATCGTAAATGCGGTGTAGTGTCGAGCTGATGGGTGGACTGGCACCTGCTAGTAGCCACTCTTTATATCTATGGTCGAGAAGATCTTGGCTTGATCCAAGCTGTGGAGGATGTGGTTGATGTTGATCGCAGGCGGTGCTACTGGTAGAGTAATCTGGTTTAGCGGTGAGTAGTCGACACAGAAGCGGGTGTCTCCAATATTTTTCTGTACTAAGACTATTCTAGAGTTGTAAGGAGAGTCTGCAGGGTCAATTATGCGCTGCTGCAACATATTCAGGACCTGATCCTTGATGATCTGCTTATTTCCTACTGACTGGACATTTGGGCGGCAATATATGGGTCTTTGGTGGGTGAGCTGGATTTTATGGTCACACACGTTGGTCTGCCTTAAGAGAAGTCCTCGGCTGGCGCATGGACGGCGTTGCAGTGTGTCACGCGCATACGTTTTTACGCGAAACCGCTTAACTTATTCATATTATGTTTACCTACGAAAAGAACACACACTTGAAACCATGCTTCTATTTTTTCAAAAATGCAGCACGCTTGTTATAAACATGATTTTCGGCCTTCTCAAAATGGCTAAAAACGGGCTTTTTAGACTGTTGTAACTCCGAAAATATTACCTGAATTCGTAAAGTGCAAAACGAGAGGCATGCGTTGGTCTTTACTTCATAATATTCCAAAGTAAAATATTGGGGCCACCGCTTAAAGTCCCATAGTAAAAAGACTACAACGGAAACCTTGCACGCCAGTTTGGCGCACTGCGAATAGAGGTGATATGCTTCTCGTCAAGCGTGGGACACTGGCTCTTATCGCTACGCTGTTACCACGCGTCAAAGGTGGAAATTTGATACCGCGAAGGACTCCTCTTAAGGTTCCGCCACTCTGGAAGGCAATGATGTTCTTGTTGAGAAGTTGTAGGTTACCTTGGAGTACTGGAGGCAGGACTCGTGTCTTGACAAAGTTGGCTGTGGCGGCCGTATCTAAGGTGGCGAGCACTTCTTGGTGGGGGAGTTCCACCCATATGTGTGGTAGCGTGGAGTCTTTAGTTTGTACTGGGCCTTCAGGCCGGAGACCCTTTGGGGGTAGCCGGGTCTGATCACACTCCCGGCCAGGCCGTTTCCCGCTGGGCGCTGTGTGTTCCTGTCTCTGCGCTGTGCCTGTTGTGCTCTGTATACTTCACAATCCATGTGAAAACGCCTTTCGGGGCAGTACCAACACTATGGTAAGGGGGTCACTGGAGGCTTAAGCTTTTCTAGAGGTCCCTTTTGTGCAGGTGCTCGGGGCGGGGCTCCATTACTTTCATTGTGATAAGGGCGTGGCTGGTCCAGCTCAAGGGCCTTGGCTTGCTCGATCATCCTTTCGAGCATAGCGGGTCTTGGGTTCCTCAAGAAGGACCGTAGGGTCGGCTGTAACATCTCGAGTATGATGCTTATGCATGTCTCCTCATCGCCATCTGGGTGCATTCTATCATACATTTGAGTCTTCTGCATCCTCGTCTGGGCGCTGCGTGAAGATCTCTGATTAATTTGTTCCGTCACCTCGGTGCCGGAGAAGCGTGCGGTTAGGCAGTCACTGAACTGACCCCAGGTGGAGATGTACTCTCCATATTTCTCCCACCAGGTAGCGGCTGCTCCCTGGAGTTGCAGGTGGATCTTCAGGACCCAATGTTTTTGTGGTATCTTGTCGTGCCTCAGCTCATCCTTGGACTGCCTCAGGAAACTGGTTGTCCCAAGAAGTTCGGTAGCATGACTCGTTCTGGGTTCCCTCGTTCAAGTGGGGGACTCGGCTTTGGCTCCTTGTCTTCTGTCTGGGCGGTAGTGGTGCTGATATTGCAGATCCTGGAAGTCTCCTGCTTCATCTAGCCATCCCAGGCATGGGTAGTGGTAGATGAGTGGGCAGGTTATGCATTGAATAGGTGCCAGTTCCTTGGCAATGGGGGTGGGCGCACTTTTTCTGCCTTAGTCATGCAGGCGGCTCACCTGTATTCCAGGCTCTCGCTGTCCTTTGGTGTGTCGGTCCAGCCGAGGCAGACATGATGGTAATCAAGCCCGCAGTGGGCGCAGCTAATACTGTAAGTACCTGTCCTCAGGCAATCACTGGAGGCACAGGGTGCGGCTGGATCGCCGCCTGGATCTCCGTTGTTACTCATGGTGTTGGGTAGGTTTTTGAAAGCCACGAAGTTTGTAGATGACTTCGAACTGGTTCTCTCTGGGGCAACCTCAGGGGTGGGGTGGCTTCAAGTTGTCTGTCTCTGCTAGAAGTCTTCCTGCCTCACGTTGGGCGCCAGAAATCCTTGTCGCCGGGTCACCGACGTGGCGCAGATTTTTGCTGTGATGACCTGGCCGTATCTCTCTCTAGGGCTACCTTACTTCCACAGAATGTTGTCGATGGCTAACCCGGTGCAGCTGAGTTCTGTGGAGTGGAGAGAGTAGCACATCTAAGGGAGTGGCTCCTTAGGTGGATGACCACAGATCTCTCTCCTGTAGGCGCGAGGAGGTTGACCGACACTGAATCTATAAGAAATGGGGGGAGGCTAATACCACTCACCTCTAAAATAACTGCCGTAACAGCTGTTGTTTACTTTTGGAGACTGCTGTGGGAGGCTTAGGCTCCGTCCTTGCCTCGTGAATAAGCTGCTGCACGCACTGGTACACTAGCAGCTTCCTCTCAGGAGACTTTATGGGGCTCACGAGAGCTGGTATGGGCCGCTTGAGCTTTCTTAAGATTTGACTAAATTGTTTACGGGCTCAGGTGTGGCGATTAGGCCGTGAGTGTTCGTATATTCTGTATGTCGTGCACAAAGTAGTCAAGGTAGGGTTTGACCCCGGTCTCTTAGCTGGCAATTGTATTAATTTAGTGTTAAGTACAGGTAGTGCCGATCTCTTACGGCCTTCAAGATACGAGATTTCCTCTGGAGATATATGCAACTCTAGGAGACTACTTTCACTCATGCTTTTAGTAAGAAAGACACGTGGACGAATTTCACTGGGTATATTGATTCCTCAAAAATTTACACAGGTTTATAATCACTGGTTTTTACACTGGTCCACAAATATCGTTATCACAATAACTGCTTTTTACACTGGTCTACAATTATCGTTATCACAATTATTGCTCATAAACCTATTAGGCGCACAAATTTACCTTACTACACTGGCTACGCAACTGACTTAACTACACAAATAATTACCAGGAGCCACGCATTTCCAGTCTACGGGATCTACTTCCTGTAGCAGTGCGCCCCGCGGCGGCTATGACTATTCAACATCGGGCGAGTTCCAAACTGACTGTCGCAGACCTCGGGTTCCATCGCGCTAGGCAAAAGGAACAGGTATATGTGGATTGCCCGTTGGGTTTCGGTGGTAGAACACAAACCACAACCCTGAGGCATTAAGGTAGGCGGAAGAGTGAGGGCGGCGTACCTGTCTGGTTTCGATGGTAGAACACAAACCGCAACCCTGAGGCATTAAGTGTAGGAATAAGGGAGTACCCGTCGGGTTTCGGTGGTAGAACACAAACTAAAACCCTGAGACATTAAGGTAGGCGTAGTGAGGGGGGGGGGTACCTGTCGGGTTTCGATGGTAGAAAACAAATCACAACTCTGAGGCATTAAAGTAGGAGGTTAGGATAGCCTGTTGGGTTTCGGTTGTAGAAAACAAACAACAACCCTGAGGCATTAAGGTTGGAAGAAGGGAGAACCAGTCTGGTTTCGGTGGTAGAACATTGTAACGGGGGTGCCGCTTCTCTCGTCTACGTTGTGTTGTTGATGTCTATCTAGAGGTTGGAGGTTATGATGTCCCTGTTCGGGGCGGCAGAATGTGACGGGACCTGATACTTCTCGCCGTCATGTGCTGTTGTTTATATATATTTTGGAGGTTAAGTATTTCAAACGGTGTCCGCTCAGAGAGAAAACATTTAAGTGGGCATATATAAAAAAAAGAAGAAGAAAAAATTTCTGTTTAGTTTTTTTTTTTATTTAATGGTTCACTTGTACATCGAACACTCACTGTTTAACCACTTAAACTCATTTCTGTAACCTGTTCAACTTCGAAACGTAACCATAAACGGGTGATGCAAGTGCTCAACTTGACGCAGTCTAGAGTGTTCGCCCAGGCAAATACTACTTAGATAACCTAACTAGCTAATGAAAAATGATGAACAAC
>PNEQ01094552.1:0-14824 GCA_003012365.1 Medauroidea extradentata | reverse complement strand
ATTGTCAACATGGTTTTCAGTATAAAAGAAATACTACAACAAATTTATTTGAATACATTAATGAAATTTATAGTGCTGTCATATCGAGAGGTCAATATGATGCAATATATTTTGATCTAAAAAAAAGCCTTTGATACTTGTCAACATTCCATCATTCTACATAAACTTAACAACTTAGGTCTCGATTGTGCCTATATTAAATGGATTCAGAGCAATTTGATGAACATAACTTTTACTGTCAAAGTTAAGAATGTCTTTTCCACTTCCTTTCTTGCATCCTCTGGCGTCCCTCAAGGTGGCACTTTGTCCCCTCTTTTATTTAATTTGTTCATTAATGATATTGTACAACAATTAAAATTTGCTAATTGCCTATTATATGCTGATGACCTGAAAATATTTGCTAAAATTAGTAATATAACCGATTGCATTAAACTTCAAGCTGATATTGACTTAGTCCGTAAGTGGTGCAAGAATAATAGTATGAATCTAAATTATGATAAAACTATCTACATTACATTTACGAGTAAAACTAACCCTATAAAGTTTGACTATTTAGTAAATAATTGCAAAATTAAACGTAATGATAATGTACATGATCTTGGAATATTAGTAGATAGTAAACTTTATTTTCATTCACATGTTGATAATTTAATCTCCAATGCTCATCGTACACTAGGGTTAATAAAATTCCAGACCTATAATGCTTCTTCTCAGGATTCCTTAATTAGCCTTTACTATGCTTTGATTAGATCCCAGCTAGAATACTGCTCTGTTATTTGGAATAGCATTGCCATCACGGATTCGAATCGTATTGAGTCAGTACAATACAAATTATTTAAACTATTTACATGAGATTCTCTCAACCGTTAATGCCTTTTAGTTATGAGGATATACTTACTGATTTTAAGACAACCACTTTACATGCTCGTAGGATAGTTAATGATGCTCTATTTTTTATTAACTCCTTTCTATATTATTTTGATTGTCAAACTATTATAAACAATACAGGTTTAAAGGTGCCTATCCGTATTAGTAGAAACTTTAATCTTTTTTACGCATTATCTAAAAATAAAAACTTAATTAACAGATGTATATTCAATTTTAATGATATTTGTAAATTTTATCCATTTAAGGAAAGAAAAATTTTATTCTGGGACTTTAAATAAGGTTGATTAAGTGTCTCATGTCTGTTTGTCTCTTTTTTAAATGTTTTGCTGCATGTTGTCCTGTCAGTGTGTGTTGTAAGTGTCTAGTCCTTGATTTTGTATGTCTGTATTCATTTGTATGTCCTTTGTTAATTGTTTATCCTGTGTTTCTGTATTTGTATCTGTTATTTGTTTAGTGTCATCCTGTTATTGGTCGCAAGACTGTTGGATGGCACTTTAAACATAACAAATAAATAAATTATTATTATTATTATTATTATTATTATTATTCAAACAACTGGCAGCATATGGGACACAACACACTACCACTCTATTAGGTTAACATCAGTCGTAAAAACATTTTAAAGCGAAACGAAACACAGGTCATGACGCCACGTATAACTGGTACAATAAAGGCCTAGTCCTAGGCAAAATAAAAGGCACCTGGAACTTTAAAACTAAAAGGTCTAACTAAAACAAACCATTTGGTACGATAAATGTTGACGAATCGCAACCACGCGGCGAGCATGCACACGAGTGATAATAGTAACGGAAAATGGCGGCGTATCCTTACACGATCCTCGGGTGTACCACTACAAAAAATTTTCAAGACTCTCACTATACATCAACATTCTTTAAACAGTTTTTACAACAAAACAAACTATTTAATTCGTGTAGATTCCGACATTAACACTGTAATGTATGGTAACTGCCTACAAATATTATTTCTGTTAATATATTACAATATCGTGCAGTGATGTTTGTAATTTTGTATATTGGTACACACGCAATCGTTTACAGAAAATAAGAGAAATAAGAGCTGCGTAGGCCCTATGGGAGATGCAAAGCAACGCAAGGAGCAGCACTGTCGCGCCTTGCAGACGGCCGGAATGGAGATAGAAAGGTATTTTTCGTATGCGTGGCAATGGAAACGCGAGTTTATTTTCATTTCTAAGGGCTCGTATGGATAAATGCAGGCTTAAATTAATGTATATAAAACCAATATTGAACACAACGAACTACTTAATACTAAATATGTAATAAATTGTTTAATATATCCCATATTATTCATTGAAGTGTGCATTAGAAACGACGCGGAATAAATCCACATGGCGAGAGTGTAGCAGTAAACGATTTTGTTATGCGGTAAATACAATTTATAAGAAAAAAATTAGTATAATCTTTTTGGAAAAAACTACAAAAAATTGATTAAAATTTGTGCGCACGATAACTATCCGTTCTGTTGTTACAACCTATATTAAAATTATCGAGATTACAAGTAAACTAATACTTTATATAAAAAGGGAAATTACGAGCTTGTGATTTTAACGTTACTAGATATTTACAAAACGTCCTGCAAACGTAGCTCCGGAAAATTTTTTGTAACATTTTTTTGTAGGAAAAAATCTACTTTTCAGAAATAAACATAAAACGGAAAATTATTTTTAATAAGACACACATGCTAAGTTTATATTTTAACGCTTACAAATGAATATACACGTCTACGCCTATATCATATCAACAATTTAGTATTCAAGAAATTGATGAGGTTAGGCCTAACCTCGTTAGTTCTACATAAACCAGTTATAATGAAAGAAACGTGTTTACTGCAATACATACAGATATTGGAAAAGAAAATACACTTAGGTAATACAGAATTAGTTTGGAGAATACTGTTTATAATATGAATACAATTAGATTGGCAGAAGTTTTGATGTGTGAAAATGTCAACACTCGTAACGATATTTTTACACTGTTACACATCGACAGTGCTCTTTACATACATATAGAAACATATTTTTAATAAAACTCTTTTATTTTTACAACGAAGAACAGTGCTTTTTCCACCTAGTATTTATTTATAGACATTAAATAGCTTCGCTACGCACGTGTACAATATAGCGTCTGCAGTCGGTATCACCATTCCGAAGGTTCAGAAGTTCACTACCAGATGTCAGCCACTTTGCTTAGCATCTCCCATCCTGTGTCACCCCCCTGTAGAGGATTGTACGACGCCGAATGCTGACCCCCGCCCCTTTTTACTTCCGTTGTTGGCGCCTCCACCTCTTTTCTTCCGTTCGTGCCGTGCCATAGCACTGCGTAGCGTGATATCGCAGTGTGTTTTGATATCACTGGCGGTCTGTCGTTGACTGTTCTGTCATACAAGCAAACTCGTGGTGTCATTTCTTTCGCTGTGGTTCTGAAAAGGGCGACGTTGTAGTGGAGCTCAATGGAGTACACGTTTAGTGAGTACACGGACATGCTGCTTGTTTACGGGGAAGCTAGACAAAATGGCCGAGCTGCCCGTCGTCTGTACGAAGAACGATATCCGGGTCGTATGATTCCAGCTCACACCATGTATGCACGACTAACGCAGCGAATGCGTGATACTGGTACATACGCAGGGTTCGTACTCCCAGTTTCAAAGAGGATGTACTTCAGATATTTGAGGAGAGTCCGTATACAAGCACAAGGGCTGTTTGGCGAGTTCTTCATGAGCAACTCTTGTATTCGTATCACCTTCAAAAAGTGCAACACATGGGTCCGGCGGACTATCCTCTTCGCACGACCATTTCTTGTTGGTACATTGGACGAATATTGAGGAACCCCGAGTTTGCGGTTTTATTCAGCGATGAAGCCAAGTTCACTCAAGACGCTATTTTCAATTCGCACAACAGTCATGTTTGGAATGATGTCAATCCGCATGCATCGTTTGTTACAGCTCGTCAGGAACGTTTTTCAGTTAATGTGTGGGCCGGTATTGTTGACGGCGTACTCATCGGGCCTTTTTTCTTCCGCCACGACTTACCGGCGCCGGATACCTATAATTCCTTCAGAACGAACTACCATGTCTTCTGGAAGAGGTTCCATTACATGTCCGACATGTGATGTGGTACCAACATGACGGGGCACCACCACATTTTCCCTGCAAGTGCGAGAGTATTTAAACCAAACATTTCCCAACCGGTGAATTGGACGAGCGGGCCCTGTCGCATGGTCGCCAAGGTCACCAGACCTAACCCCATTAGATTTCTTTCTGTGGGGTCACGTAAAAGGGCTCATCTATGCTACGCCAGTGGAAACGGTCGAAGAGCTTACACAACGAATCATTGAATCGTTCGAAATCATAAGGACGACCCAACACGTGCTCCAGCATATCCGTGAAAATATGAGTCGCCATTGCCACCTCTGTGTCGCTCAAGGTGGGCGTGTTTTAGAGCCGTTGCTTTAGGCTGTCACGTTGTTAAAATGTATACAACGAATACAATGTTGTGAAACAAAGCCGACGCTGTGATTGATTTCAGACTGAAATTACAATCTGTGCCACGATTACAAACATTATTTCATCTTCTCGAACGTCCGCACAACCACAACATATCACTCTACAACGGGTTGCCTACGCTGACTCTTTCTGGGGCTACAGGGGCTTAACTACGCGTTTCCGGCGACATGTTTAGTGACAAAAAAGGTTGCAAATAATACGAGCTTTCTACCCTCAAGCGTTGTAATATGAATCATGATACAGCCTGTGTGTATATATATATATATATATATATATATATATATATATATATATGAAAACAGAAATAGAATTCAGTAACTCGATAGTATTCCAAAACTGTTGTTTAAAAGTGAAACTTGGACAATGACGAATCAAGATAAACAGAAAATACAGCCAAGCTAAATAATAAGGTCGTTCAAAAGATTCTAATATATAATGTACTAATGATATAAAAAAAGAAACTGTTAGAAATAATCTTCGATTGTAATTTATTATATACTTTATACAACATTAAAAGCTGAGTTTGTTAAACCATGTAAATAGTATGTACACTGAGAGAAATACTCCGAATCAAATATCAAACCACAAAACATTCGTCACTTTGGTCGGCAAAAAACATTTGATTGACTTAATAAAATTAATTATTCAGCACACTCTACTAAGAACACTATCCACTGGAATGTTTGATGCGGTTGGTGAGTGTGGAGTTGGTCAAATACTCCGACACACAGGACCAATGGCAATTGTTTCAGTGCACTACGTAGAATAAGTTCTGGGAGGACAAAATAAATGTAAACACGGTAAAAGCAAACCGTAACAGCCAGCCTCTTTTCAGGCTCACATAAAGATGTTTCTCATCTCGCTGATGGAATAAACTCAACAAGCAGCTTGGTGTTCCGAATAACTGATAGCCGTGCAACTAATCTGGTTGAAATTAGGACCGTCAATTAAAGTAAATATAAGCTACTACGCAGGTCAGGATAAGCCTCGGATGAGCTGTTAGGAAATTACAGCCTTGCTTAAAAATATTAAAGTAGTTACCTCTTTTGACTGGAATAAAAACCGGAAACATTCTAACTGGTACTACTGATGGAGAATTCTTTTTCACGCTTTGAATTAAAAATTGTACTATAATCTGCAAAAAAAAAAAAGTTGATGGGGAACATGTTATTGTATCCTTGCATGTGTCACACCTTAAATACACTACAGTGAATGCACGACCTTTATCATTTTTGAGATAAAAGAAGACATTACTTGAATACACACAAAACTCTACTTAATGCCAGAGATGCGCAGAATGCTTAATAAAAATGATAAGCTGATAACATTTACACAGACTGAGATATTGCTAAAGGGATCCCACATTTCCATAAGAAGAGTGAACGTAAAGGGCAGTTAGTTATTGATGAATTTCTTACCTGTCTACTTGGCCCTCATTTAGTTCACTGAAGTTATCTGATGCTTCGACCTCCTTTACTTCGCACTCCCCAGTCTCTGCATCTTGCTCAGCCTTGTTGTCTTCCTCTGCTTCTTCTGTGGCATCCTCATTCTCCTGTGCTTCCTCTGCTGCAATCTCTTCATTCTCCTCATCTCCTGCTGCAGTTTCTTCTTCGTCTGCGTCTTCTGCTGTTACTGCTCTGGTCTCCGCTCCCTCTCTTGCAATTTCTTCATCCTCCACGGCAGTCTCTATGTTCTCCTCAGCTCCCACTCCATTATCTAAATCCTCTGTTTCTCCCGCTGCACTTCCTAGATCCTCTTCCTCACCCGGTATATTTTCCAGATCCTCCGGTGCAGGTTCTTGGTCGTCTGCTTCCTGCTGCTCTGCCTCTTCGCCTTCTTCGTGGTCATCCACATCTCTTCCTACCCCTTCGTCTTCGTCAACAGGTATGTTCCCTCCGTCATCGTCTGGTCCTAATTTGCTTTCTCCGCCTTCTGCATGACCTGGGTCCTTTGAAAGAAAGTTACTCATTTAGTAACTCTTTTTAATGTGCAACAAACTTAAAATTGAAACGGTGAATTCAAAAACTACCCAAGTCCAGAAAAAAAAATTGTTCAGGAAAGGAGGAGGGGAATATTATAAGAACTATGTTGATCAGCGGCAGCATGCAGCACCAAAAGAGAAACTGTGGTGCTATTCACATCATTCAAAGAAACACAAGTTTTACTACAACTTGCAGTGATAATATGATTTTGGTAAAAGTCTGGACTGGGGTAGTCTTTGAAAACACAGTTTCTATTATCTCCTAAGATTTAAATTAACAGTACACTGTTTATATATAACAATAAATAAAACTGAGTTTACATAAAACCATCGTCACTTTCTAAGCCGAGTCACTAATTTCAATCACTTGACTGCGACTCACACAACTACTTGTATAACATTGCTGCTGGTGTCTGCTCATTGGCTGTTCGTAGGGAATGGTGACGTAATATTTTAAAATGTAACAAAATATAATTTTTTCTTTAAACAGTGCATCAACATTTTTGTTGTAAGGTCTAAAAATGGTTCCGTGCAGAGCACTAAACTTTGAATACTTTTTAATTACTATCAGTGGATATAATATGAAATTGCAAAAATAGAAACAGTAAAGACATCTGATAAAAATGTTTATGCCTTGTCTTGCCAAAACTTTGATACAAGGTTTGAAAAATAACTTACGACAGTTTAGTAATAATAATGAGATAAAATTTCCCATGAAACTTTGTAATTAAATCATAGTTAATACTCGTCCATCAATTTCAGTGCAAGACAACCAGTGATGTGCAATCTATAATGTCTTTGAATACCTAACAATTGAACTAATTTATTTATCACCTGTTTTATAGTTTAAAAATTAGAAAGTAAGTTTAATTAAATTAATAAAAAACATTACCACCGTTGCATTAAAAGAAACCAGTCGTTTCTGGGCTTGAATTTCCACAGTATAACATAAAAAACAAGAAAATAACGAGGTTAATGCCAAAATTGCAAAATAAAATACCTTTTATATAGCACTACTGTGAGAACCTTCTTCTGTTCAACATAAATTAAAACTCTCGGTTGATGTCAGAACACATTGTGTTATGATAAATGAATAACTTGATGATAGTTCTGTACACAATACACTGTGTTAACGCTAGCTACATTCTCCACTCGCAGCCCTCCTAACCCCCGTCTCCCTGTCCTTCCGCCGTGTCCACCTGTCCCCCTCCTTCGGTTGTGTCCTTGAAACCTCCTCAGGGGTGGACAACCTGGAGACTCCTGGTAGATACGGTGCATTTGCTGCCAGTTGGCAACACACACCAGTTGAAACACAACCCAAACATGCCACCCACCTTGAAAGGATGACCTCTCAACAGTTGGAAAGTATACAGAGCAAGTCAGTTCAATGTTTGTTGAAGAAGACTTAGATAGCTAATCGACATTGATGGTTACGATCATGTTGTACTTGAATTGTTGAGGTTATCCCGAGCTAGGGAGGGGGCAAAGTCGGGTGACCACTCTCTTGAGCACACCAGTTGCTGTCTTGACGGACACAACACGAACACGTCCATCTTCATCGGCATGTAAGTCCACAATTCGGCCCATGGCCCACTGCAGTGGGGGAAGGTGCGCCTCCTTGAGGATAACCAACTGCCCTAGCTCGAGGTTCTTTGCTTCCATTGTCCATTTGGTTCTGCCTTGAAGGGTGACCAGATACTCCTGCGACTATCATGACCTGAAGTGCTGAACGTGCTGTTGTATGTGCTGACATCTGGATAGACGGTTGCGAAGTACGTCCTGCAGATTCTGCTCAATAAGGGCAGTGAGTGCATCATTGGTGAGGAAATGACCGGAAGTGAGAGGACTTAGATCGGTGGGATCATTCGACAATGGGGTGAGAGGACGAGAGTTCAGGCAGGCTTCTATCTGGGTCAAGTAGGTGTAGAGCTCTTCGAACGTTAGGAGTGCTGTACCTATCACTCTTCGCAAGTGATGATTGAACGACTTCACAGCCACCTCCCACAGGCCCCCAAAATGTGGTGATCTTGGTGGCACAAAATGCCATTGAATGTTTTCCGGATTAAGCGTGTCTCTCACGGCTCTCTGATGCCCCTCAGTACCATACAGTTCATAAAGTTCTGCAAGCTCATGCTGTGCTTCAACAAAGTTCGTTGCATTGTCTGAGTAAATATGTGAACACTTCCCACATATCGAGATGAATCGTTTTAGAGCTGCTAGGAATGCTGCCGTTGTAAGGGCAAACTCTATTTCTAGGTGCACAGCCTTCGTGCTAAGGTATATGAAGACGGCAACATAAGTCTTAACAGAGGAGCTTCCACGTCTGAGGTTTGGTCAAATTACGATGGGACTGCAGGAAACAACCCCTGTGTGCATAAATGGCCTTGCAAGTTGTAGTTTTTGTGAAGGAAGGTAGCCTATTAGTAGATGTGCAGATCTTGGGCTTGTATTTAAACATTGTATAAATTCATGAACCATTTTGCGAGCTAGGCTGCACGCACTCAATGGCCCACAGGTTCGTCGCATCACTGCTAACAATAGTTGTGGCCCGGCATGATGATGTCTGTCATGCTCGTCCCTTGCGATGAGCTTCGCCAATCTACTGTTCTTTGATAGAATACTGGATGCTTTTGATCGTACTCTACATGTGCATGCTGAATTATTCTGTCCACCCTGAGAATGCCTGACTCATCAAGGAACGGATGCAAGTTCCTAGTTCTGCTTTTCGCGTTAACCTGTCGCCCGGCCCTAAGATCGCTGATTTCCTGAGCGAACTGCACACTCTGTTCACACTTAATGGTGCTTTCGAAGGCTGCAGTTCATTCTGACACCTTCAAGGGCCCACCTATGCGCTCAGGTAAGGCTGCTCTAGTGTTGTTGATGAATCGATGACAGTATGCAAGTACTTGTTTCAGCTTCTGCAGTGATGAGTACCTGTCAGTGACATCCAAAGTCTGTGAGACTGCGATCATGGTATGAGTTCCCCTTTGTTCTGGGGCATCACATATGGTGATTTTGGTTGGTGATGGCCATGACAATGCTTCTTGGCTCAGCCAGGTTGGATCATACAACCAATCAGTTAGGTCTGCCAATTGGTGTGGAGCTATACCTCTTATAATGTGATCTGCAGGGTTGTCTGAAGTGCTGATATGTTTCCATTCCATGTTTTGTGTCAGTTCTTGCACCTCTGCCACTCAGTTGGCAACGAAAGTCTTACAGTTTCCAAGTGGAGCCTTCAACCAGGCCAGAACCACAGTTAAGTCAGACCAAAGGGTGCATGAGTCGTATGAGTGATTGATTACACTAAGTGTTTTGTTGATGAGCTGAGACAGGATCACTGCAGCACACAATTCCAGGCGAGGTAAGGTCAACTTCTTTAACGGAGCTACTAGAGTTTTGAAGCACAACAGGCTTGTAGAAATATGTCCACGACTATCAGTGTGCCGAAGGAACACACATGCCACATAAACCGCCTCTGATGTATCGCAAAATCCGTCAACCTGTAGTTCCCTCGTCAGGTTTGCAGTTACTGTTCGAGGGATTTGAATTCTGTTGAGTGTGGTCAGCTCACTTCGGAACTGGCTCCTGATCGAATGTAGAGCATATGGTAGTGACTCATCCCATTGCAACTGCAACTGCCATAAAGTTTGCATGAATATCTCGGCCTTCAGGACCGCAGGCCAGATGAGTCCTAATGGATCAAAAACTTGAGATATTTATGACAGTATTTGCCAGTTTTGAGATTTTTGTAGTAGGTGCAGACATGTTGACATTGTAATGGAAATAGTCTTGTTCGGCATTCCTTAGAATTCCTATTGTCTTGTTTGAGTGTCCTTCCTTTGAGTCAACTTCATGATTGTATGCTCGTTCATCAGGTGATAAATGTTGCAGCACATCTGGAGTGTTACAGGTCCACTTTCGTAAGGAAAATATTCCTCGTTGAAGTAGTGATGTCAAGTCCTGCTCTAATGTCATAGCATCCTGTACAGTTTCTGCCTCAGTCAATACGTCATCCACGTAAAAGTCCTGTCTCAGCACTAATACTGCCTGTAGGAAGTCATGCTCCTTGTCTGCGGCTAATTGGTGGGGAGTGTTCTTACTGCTAGATTCCATATGTGATGGTATCGAGTATAAAAACTTGAATATCATGGTCGGGTTCTTCGCGCCATAGAATTCGCTGCAAGTCAGTCTACAAAGGCTCGACGAGAATTTGTCGATACATCATGGCGATATCCGCTGTCAATGCAACCTTGTGAGTGCGAAAGTGTAGTATCGTGATAGAGAAAAGGTCTTGTTGGATGGTGTGACCAACCAGCAAACAGTCATTGAGTGTTATTCCTGCAGATGAATTCGCTGATGCATCATAAACAACTCGTAACCTTGTAGTGGTGCATTAGACTCCTTCATGATGGCATGTTGTGGTAGATAGAATTGGCTTGCTGCATTGTCTTCTTCAGATGTGATGATGAGCTCCATGTGATTGTGCCATTCATATTTCTGCATGAACGGTGAGTATTAAGACTTGAGTGTAGGATTTCTTTGTAACATTTTCTCCAGTTGATCAAGTCGTGTCCGTGCCATCTCCACAGACTTACCTAGATGAACGGTTTCAATCTTCAATGGCAAGTTCACTACATAACATCCTGTGCTGTCTCTCCATGTGGTTTCTGTGTAGTGCTTCTCGCACAGGGTCTCTTCGGGAGTTAGGTATGGCCTATCTGAAACTGTCTCCAGCCTCCAGAACGTTTGTAGTTGTCGGCGAAGGTCCTCATTAGTGACGAGGTGGCACATGTAAGTTGTGTGTGCTGTTGTCAACTAGGTCGCCCTCCCGAATGTAACCCATCCGAGTGTGATTTTCTGAAAGGTTGGGATGTTTTCAGCTGGTTTGATCTGTCCAATTCACAGCAGACTCACAAAGACCTCAGCCTCTAGCAGCATGTCAATTTTGCCAGGCGAATTGAAGTTGGGGTCTGCCAATTGTAATTATGGTGGTAGTTTCCAACCTGATGTGGTTATCTATGCAACAGGAAGATCGTGGTTGATCTTGGGCAACACAAGGCAGTTGATGTTACATGAATATGCATTGAAACATGAGTTGACAGTGCACGGCACTCTGTGATGAGCTTGCGATTCTGATTTACCTATTCCTGCGATTGATGATGATGTCCTGTGTTTCTTCAGGCCTAACCATTGAACAGCACATTCTGTGATGAAATTTGCCTGTGAACCAAATTTCGAACAGTACATGTATAATCTTAACACCACCCCAAGAATCTCGAACATTAACTAGTGCTGTAGACAGTAATATTTGTGAAGTTCCTACTACACTGCTGGCCATGCAGGACATTGCAGAATTGGAATCGAATCAATAGTGTAGCGAAGACTGTGAGTTGTCCCCTTGCATCTGCGATGCAGTTAGGTTTGTTCCTAGTTTGGAGTCCTTACTGCCAGGAGTGGTACTGGGATGTAAAAGAGAATTATGTTTTTCGTTGCAATGCTTACATCCACCAGAATGACATTGACTTACTTGATGGCCGCTCCTAAAACAGTTTAAACATAGCCCTGACTCTCATACCGACTTGATGCAGTCAACTACTGACATTTTCTGAAAGGCTTCGCACTGATACAGTGGATGCACCATGTCGCATACCTTACAATTCAAATTTTGTGACGTGATATATGATACTGTGCTTGAATACTGTCGTCGACTACTGGGGACGACACTCCTGTTGCTACCTACACTGTGCTCATTTTTCCTGTGAGACCGACTGAGATCGACTGCCTCTAATACTTGGCAATGCTGCTGTAATGATTGTGTAAGTTCAGAGAACGTGAACAGCTCTGCCGCTGGCACTTTAGTCTCCCAGTCATGTATGGTTACATTGTCCAACTTGCTGGTTACCAAATGTATTAGCAATGCATCCCAAGTATCAGTAGGTTGTTTAAGTACCTTAAGTGCTCGTACATGCTTGTTAACATTGTCAAGAAGTTGCCTCAATTGGTTTGTTGACTCCCGTTCTACTAGCAAAATGTTAAATAATGCAGACATGTGCCTGCTCACTAATACTCTCTTGTTCTCAAACCACTTCCGCAGTAGATTCCAGGCTATAATGTAGTTCTGAGCAGATGTCTCCAAGGATTCGATGACATCTACCTCATCACCCTGCAATGGCGATATCAAGTAGTAAAACTTCTGGATGTCACTTATGGCTTTGTTGTTGTGCACCAATGAACTGAATGTGTCATAAAATTACAATCATTCATCATACTGACCCCGAAATGTAGGAATAGTGATAGCCGGCAGTTTTAGTTCTGGTTTGCATAACACATTAATTGCATGCATTGTACCCTCTGTTGATGATGTCGTGTTATCTTCTATGCGAGCATTATAGAGACCAACAACATCAAAGTATTGATTCTCAAATTCTTCTCTTTCCGTTACTTGAGCATCCGAATCATCCGTAATTTCTATTTCTGCCTGCACACTTTCGAACTCTGCCCAGCACTGTTCTAACTTTGGCAAGCGTAATTTTAATTGCATGACATCTTGCTGAGAGCTGCATGCCACGGTGTTCACATAATTCGTGAATCTGGTTACTCGTACCTTCACCTGGCCCCTTCTTGCAACCAAAACCTTGAGTTCCTCTCCCATAATGATGCTGTTCATACACGTATTGACCCACAATAGACTGGTGTTTGGATAAGTAATGAGAGGAAAGTGTCATGCGGGATAGAAGCAATGTGACTGAGGAGGTATGATAAGGAAAAAGCTTCATTGGCTTCACTCACCACTGCTCTACTTCACATGTCGAACTGGTTGATGCTGAGTCACAAGGCCTAGTCCGTGGTGACCCTCGATGATCACGCCTGCGAAGTCCTTCTGGCAATGTTTCCGAACCGCCCTGGTTCTGCTACTAAGTGCACCGCCTCCGACCGGCGAGGCGCACTGAGAAGTATAGCGGTACGTTCGCGCCGACACCACTCTGTCACCGTGACTGTATGCAATTCACGACTACGCGTATGCCGTGACGTATCGTCTGCTTGCCCGACACTTGTATTCGACACTAAACATCCGACGACTACGAGACGGGTTGCTACCGCGATTATTCCGGAATAAGATCCGGCCCGGAGGACCAAAATGTTGACGCCAGAACGCGTCGTGTTATGATAAATGAATAACTTGATGATACTGCTGTGCACAACTGCTTTATTCTGTCGAATACAATACACCGTGTTAACGCTAGCTACATTCTCCACTCACTGCCCTCTTCACAGACGTCCCGTCACCCTGTCCTTCCGCATTGTCCGCCTGTCCCCCTCCTTCTGCTGTGTCCTTGAAACCTCCTCAGGGGTGGACAACATGGAGACTCCTGGTAGATACGGCGTGCTTGCTGCCAGTTGGCAACACGCAGCAGTTCAAACACAACACAAACACTCTCTGTATGCGGGAACATGGCGGAAGATGCTAGTGACGAATGTGTTTTCTCGTGCTACTTCCGCTACTGGTCGCTACAATATTGAAATACCTTTTATTTACACCCCGTCTCCCCATACTCACAATCCTGCCCACACGGTTACACCAACTCTTCTCAACCCATCCAGCCTTGCCTTGCCTTGCCTTCGAGCCGCCGACGGTATGTTGGTAAATACTAACGTAAAAAGTAGCACGAGTTATGTATCTCCCTTAAGATTTTACCTTCGGAAAAAAAAATGAAGATTCGTCTGACTATCCGTTCTGTTTAAAGGCGCTTTCAAAACTTTTCAATTAAAACTGAATTCTGAAATTTATGTTTAATGTTAGCAATAATTTCGCGTGAACAGCGTGCTTCTTATTATTATGCACCAAAAAAATAGGAATATCAATATCGATATACTAATAAACTCATTTTACTACACCTGATAATGATAACTAAACCATATTAAATAAACTGTAATTGAATGTGATTCTACACTAAATGCCGAAGAAACTTATGGATACATTAATGTTGGGAAATTAAAAACGAACACATTGAGGGATACTATGCAAACTAGTACGCTTCCGTGAGTTAGCGCATTATAATCATAACTAGGCACTGTTCTTGCATCATGTACAATAAATCCCTAGAACAGCTCATATGACGTGACATACGCAATTTATGCCAAACGGAAGTAATGATGAACTATCATACCGGAAAAGTGAACGAGAAATATGTACGAATAAAGGGCGCGCGTCAGTAGCCCTAAAATCATTAGCCCTAAAGTCACTAGCCCTAAAGTCACTAGCCCTAAAGTCAGTAGCCCTAAAGTCACTAGCCCTAAAGTAAGTAGCCCTAAAGTCACTAGTCCTAAAGTCACTAGCCCTAAAGTAAGTAGCCCTAAAGTCAGTAGCCCTAAAGTCAGTAGCCCTAAAGTCAGTAGCCCTAAAGTCAGTAGCCC
>PNEQ01094551.1:0-14823 GCA_003012365.1 Medauroidea extradentata | reverse complement strand
TATTAAATACAGACAGGTCGAGTTCGTCATATGTTCTTTCACTAATGTTGTATTCAAATAGGAAAATACACGGAACTACGTACAATAAATCGCTACCAACCATACAAGCAGTAAAGTAACTCTTGTTAGTGGTGATGTATATGCAGTAACCGCTAGTGATTTTTTTCAAAGGTTAAATCTTTAGTGCTCACTTTATTCCGAATGGCCTTATACAGTACTTTAAAGACATTGGTCAAAACAATTTTCCTAGCACGAAACTTATCTTAACTATCGTAATAATTCAGATGACTGACATAGCCTACCTCTATTTTTTTCTGAAATAGAGATATCGTCAATATTTAGTAATGAAAACTGTGGAAGCCAAATGTGAATGTTCAAACCTGAATCCTGTATTCTGGAAAAATTATTAATCCAGAAGAAAGACTTCATAAAACTCAAGGATTTCTAGCCATCAAATGGTAAGGATTTCTAACCATAACTAATTAATAAAGTAAATATGACTAGTTACTTTCCAAATAAACACATAAAGCAACTATTCAGGACACAAGAAAAAGTCTCCTTACCAAAATGTATTTTTAACTCAGTTTTACTGCTACCTTGTTCATAAAATAAAATTAATAACTAGGCGCTAATACAAACTGAGTATATACAACTTTATTTTCAGCAAGGCATGATGCTTCCTAACCCGGAGCTCAGCTGTGTGCAAGGGCCAGGATTTATATGTCAATTTATATTCGGTAGTTATCTTTCATATCTACTACTTCAGACAAAAACAATTTCAGCATTGAGACAAGGAAAATATTGCTACATAAATAAAAAAAAATCCATCAGTGTATTTTTTCTAGAATTTTATGACCGCTTATATAGTCACAGTTTTCAGGTTATTGAGAAAAAAAAAAAGAAGTAAAAAAAAAATATATTTTTACATCACCCTGCAGGTTCCGTACTGAACTATTTGTTCAAATGGAATATAGGGCTTGTCAATTTGAGACATATACATTTACATGCTGTAAGTATATACATAAATTACCTTATTTTACTTTAGTCATTAAAAATAAAATTTTATTTTTTCCCCTAGCAATGTTAAGAGGTATACAGTCATTGGTGATATATTGTATGTTTGACAGGTTCTGAGCCCAATTTTATGTAATTAAACATGTAAAACCATATCCTTAACTTCCCAGGGCCCTTAAGAGGTTACGAAATATTGGAGGTAAAGGTATGAATAATAATAATAATGTAAGTCCTTATTTTACGTCAGGGTTACATTTCTAAAACATTAAATCAAATTGAAACTACTTAAATTGAATCAGATCAGCTGCCCACAGCCTACAGCCAAACCTTTTTGAAACATAAGTATATCAGCTCTGGTGCACAAGAATGGATTATCGATACAGTGTAAAAATAGCTTAACAACATTATTCTGAATCAGATACTATTTAAATTGAAAAATGGGTACTTAAAAATTGGCAACGTTAATCTGAAACGACAAAGTGGTACGAAGTAAATAGAAAACTCACTGTACTTTAATCTTGTAACTGTTTCTTCAAAATATATTCAAGTATAATACAGTGTACCGGTACAAGTGTCTGTGTCTCTGTGTGTGTATGTGTGAGTGTGCGGATGCATGTGTGTGTATCTTATCAACATAACGGTACACAGTTTGACTGAATTAATGACTACTGGACACAGCAACGTGAAATTTGAGGTTGGACTCTTCTCAGTCTATAGGTAAGCACTAAGAAAAGATTTTAATGAAAACTGACCCCTAAAGAAGTGATGAAAAGCGGTAAACTTGTGTTTGATGAATCAAACTAGCTTGAACTTGACTGGCAACTGTATTTATTTTAACTTCAATTGCACACACATTTAGTAATTTCAGGATTTTTCAAACTTCATCTTCTAAAGGTGGTCAAAATATACTACAGGTGTTTTTGGAAAATCCTCAATATCCATCTGATCCTTTGCATTATAAGAGTTGAATTTCACTTCAGAGAAATTATTACAGAAATAACCAAAAAGTATTTTTAATTAATTGTTGATATAGCTCAAACCCAATGGGTTTTCATACAAATGTCTAAAATGTGACAGCAAGATTTTTTAAATTTGACATCCAAGGATGTGAAAAGATGCAAAATGTATTTTTGAGAAATTCTCTATATACATTAAACCCATCACAATATTGAAGTGCGCTTAACTTCAGGATGGTATTTATGTAAGTAGGCCTGCCCAAAAAAACTGTTACCTAATTTTTCCGAATTCAACTGCAAAGGAGCAAATGTGTTTTCAATTATTTATTTAATGTGTTTTTTTTTATTATTTATCTATAGCTACAGACCCCTATTGATCTTTTAAAATGACCATGTTATTTTTACTTAAGAACAACGCTTATTTAAAATTAAGCAGGCATCCATCTGCTTCCTCTCATGAACTACCTGTACAAAGCCCAGCCAACTGTGCCCTCATATATAAATAACCCTTCCTAAACCATTGTTGGTAATTAAACCAGTTCCTCTCGCTCATAACCTGAACTCACCAGTCTCTCCAATATCTTCCCAGTATTCTTTGTAAGACTCACTGGTCTGTAGCTGTCAGGCCTCCCCTGCTTGAAAATTAAGACCATAATACTTCCTTCCAATCCTGTGTTAATTTACCCTCATTTGTGAAATATTACTTCTAGATATCTGACCAATTCTTCCCCACCAAACTTAAGAGAGCTATTTGCTATATACCATCTACACCCACTGCCTATTACACTTTAACAATTTATTTACCTTTTCTACAGTCCACTTTATAATTGTTAGCTTCTTCAGAGGCCCCTGGACTCTCTCAGCTTCATAACTACAATCATCCTGTTCCTCAAATAATGACAAGTTCTGACCCTGCAGCAGTTCTGCCTTTTCATTATCAGTTGTAACAACTTGTCCATCTGTACCCTTCAACGCTGGCATTCCTCTATCACCTCCCGTATCTTAAGATGGGCATAATCAAACAATTTCCTCTATTTCTTCCATCACATTTCCTAGGTAAGCCTACAGCAGATTATCTAAGATTTTGATTTTTAATAATCTTTAGGATAAGAGTTCTCTTACCCATTTGTGTGACAATGTTTGGACTAGAGGAATAAAACGTGTATCTAAAACTTATATTAATTTTTATTATTCATATAGCCATAAACACCCTAAAAACCATAAAATTACCTACAGCATCACTGCCCCTTAATCAGTGTGGATAGTTGGGAACGGACTATGTAAATTATTTATGAATATTATAGAGTATGACGTTTAGATTGTATTTGTGTTGTACCAATATTTTGCACACACAATTCCACTGCATTTGTAAAGAAAAATTTGCATAAGCAAGTACTGACCTGTTCATTTCGAAAAATGACATACCAGTGTATATATGTATATGGTTCGCAATAAAATGAGCACTCTGTACAGAGTTATAATTAAACAACAATATTTATTTAGATTTCAGATGTAAGTTTACAGTACAATCTGTATACCTTGATTGTTTCCTAGGTTGCTTTGTTTACTATATTAAAAAATGGCAGACAACTATAGATTACCTTAAAGGATACAAGTAACTAGTGTATCAAAAGTGCTCACTTTATCCTGAATCACCCATATTATAACATGTGTTGAATATGTGGTTTTTGTATGAGTATTGTAATTATGGTCCGAGGTATATAAAGACTATTATTGTTGTGTGTTATATGTTAGGTATGTTTATCATTAATTTTATAAACATGTATAATTGTGTGGGTTTGTTACTGTTTTATATATTGATAAGTGTTCTTTTTTTACATGTTATATATATATATATATATATATATATATATATATATATATATATATATATATATATATATATATATATATATATAATGTGAGATCTATGGAATGTAAATAAATATAAATATATGTTTTAAACACTAATAGATCAAAGAAAGTTTCTAATACACAGATGCACTTACGGGGCTATGATGGCTCGTGCAGGCCCGTGTGTTAGATCTGCGTTGTTCAGCCATGTGTCCAACTGACTGTTCAACTCTTTTGCTGCAAAATTAATGTGATATTGTTATTCATGCAACAGGTTTATATTTAAAAAATTTGAAAAACACATTATTTACAGTTTTTACAATAGGACTAATTTAATAATTAAATAGCACTACAACATTTCCATACATTAAGAGCACTATACAGCTGGCACATGAACGTTGTTACAGTGGTTTAGGAGTAAGGTTTTTTAAGAAATAGTACTAAACGTGTGTTCGATATTGTTACCTATGAAAATAAAACACACTTCAAACTATGCTTCCCTAGTTTTGTTTTCTAGAAATAATTCTTAAAAACATGATTTCAGAGCACCTCGAAATGTTTAAAAACTGCTTCTTCAGAATGCAGTTATGTAAAACATACCAAAAGGAATCGAGAAATAAAAATAGAGAAACATGCACTGGACTTTAGTACGCACTTTCCATAGATAGAAAAGTACAGTCACTGCTTAAAGTCCCATAGGAAAATGCCAACGAGGAAAACATTGCACACTGTTTTCACTCCCCAGGCATAAAGGTGACGTGGTAGTTAACACACACGTTAGTCTAGCTCTTATTGCCTGCCTGTTTTCGTAGTGCAAACGCAGCATCTAGCGCTTGCTGTACAAGGCTCTTAAAAGTATTCTTATTGTGTACTATAACTACCTTGCGAATGAAGCAAAGTGTAATAAGCAATGGTAAACACAGCATTAGGATGCCCAGTCCCAACCTTCGAAAAAAAAAAAAAAAACTATGGCCAAGACAAGAAGAAAATCTCTGAAAATGAGCACAGATTAGTTTTTCCCATTCTCGCTCACTCCAGGGGCGTCATTTGCGGCCACAAAGGGGAGGGGGAATGCCCCCTCCCCTGGATTTAGAATTTTATGTGTATAAACATATTTTTTGTATTTTTAAATTTAAGTAATGCTAACTTAAGCACATAAATTATTAAAGTATATAATTTATACATGCTTAATTAATAAAAAAGATGCAACAAGGTCACTGTTGCCAGAAAACAAAATCTTGCCTCTCCCCCCAATAGAAAAACCTGAAATGACGCCCCTGGCTCACTCTCACTCGCTCACTCACTCTCATGTACAGGGGAATTCTGATTTCTGTGTAGAAACTCTATTGGGTTGTTTCCAGTGAAAAATCATCTGAAAAATACCCTGCCTACCTAGGTCCAAAAACTACTTAAAAGGTTGGAAAAAGCCAACAAAAGATTGAAAGAAATAAGTACAGTGTAGTCAAAATGCACACAGGCGACAAATTCTATTGTACACAAGGTAACAGTTATGTGCTAGGAAATATTGTACTGTGGGTTTTTATAATTATGTAAAGTTCATTCAATGTCTGTAAGATAATGCAAGGGCATAGTAAGTTATGTATAGATACCTTGCTAAACAGTCTAATGCTGGATTCACAATTGTGTGACATGTGTCGTGAAGTGTAAGAGGCAAATAAAGTAACTATCAGTCAATCAGCATCTAGGCTTCTGTAGTATCAGTGCTACAGAAATTGTGGTCATTAAGCGAATTGTGAATTTAAAGTACTGTATTTATATTTCATTTGTGTCAAAATGTAGGCAAAACTTGTGGGTTGGTACAAAATTACATTTATTTATTTTACAAAAAATTTGATTTTTTATAAGCAAATTATAATCTTTTAAAGCAAGCAAGCATGTAGCTGAGGAGATAGCTGGAATAAAGGCTTTAGTAAGCTAAGGTCTTTCTTCAATCAAACAATTAATCTTGTCTGATTATGTCCATAGAAGACACATAGAAATGTTTGTACCAATATCTGAATTCTTCACAAAGTTATGAATTTTTGTCTTGATCCACGCTGGTACCGTAATGCTAATAATAATTTCTCTTTTATCTTTGACAGTTTATAGTACCTACTATTCATTTGTGTAATGCTAATATATATTACTTATTGGTAGAGATGATGGTTTATTGCGGGAAAAGTTGACTGTTTGATGGATTTCAATATATGTCCAGCTTACCAGAAGATTACTGGCTTTAGCTTGTACGTGGAACTGTTGCCCTATTTGACTGAGCCAATAAGAATCCCGATATTGTAATATTTGATGCCTGGTATTGGTCTGCAGACAGCTTCGTTGTGTCAGTGTTTTCAAGGCTATTTTGGCACAAAACATTTTTGCGATGTACCATCATCTCTACTTATTGGTATTAAGAGAAAATAATGTGAGAGAAATGTGAAATAAAAAAAACTAATTTCTCCAAAACCTACACCTGTCATTATTTCACAATACAATCTTCTTACTAATTCCTTTATTCCAGCCAACATCTCAATTATGACTTTATATTTTTACATTTACGAATGACAGTCGGCATTTAAAATGTATTAAAATTAAATGGGAAAAAATTTAAATACTGTTAAACATCCATAGATGTCATGTATGTTGGCAAAGAACTATTTCTGTGGCTTTGTGCTAAAAAGACCAATGTCATAGGATACAGTATATGACATTGGCCTTTTAAGTACCAAGCCATTTTTTTAGCAGGCCTATCTGTTGTACAGCAAATGAACTAGTGTTTCCAATAACGAGAATATTTTGTGTCCTATAACACGCGTCACACTACTGTGAATTCAGCATTAGTGAACGTTGACACTCCATGCGGTGTTGACTGCTTGAGACAGGTTCACCATGGAGGAGAGGAGGCTGGCACTGACTAAATAATATGTTTAACACTGACTGTGACACTGAAACACTTATGGACGCATGTTTGCTATTACTGGGGGTCCTCTTTGGTCATATCGTCACTTCTACTATTTGCACAGTGTTAATACAACCTTTCAGTGAACTTACACAATTTTGTCACAATAATACACACTCAACGTAATATTTCTTCGCACATCCCAGTAGCCTAGATTACAAAGGTTCAAAAATGTATGTCACACATGCACATTTTTTTTACAGTTTGGTTAGAGACCATGGGTTTGCAAGGCTTTTTATGGGTAACATTCTGGTGCCTAGAGCTAGACCCTAAAGATTTTCTTTTAAATTTCAGAATCGTAATACAGGCTGTAACAGGCATTTTAAAATTTAGCCCGACAACATAAATAAGGAATAAAATGTCCTATGTTGGAATCACATAGGCGCAACAGAGCGACACGAAAAATGTGGTGCTACACTAAAAATTCTTGTTATTGCAAACACTACTTTGGCAGCAGCACAACAAACACTAAATACGTAGTTCATTGCCACTACATACTAACCTCTAGTATGACAGCCACAGATGTTTACAGTATTTTAGTTTTTTCAGTCTATAAATAATAAATTATTATTTTAAATACCCACTGACATTTCAAAAAGTGGAAATAAAGGCATAATGACATATTTACTTTAAAAATGTTATGATTTGCTTATGATAAACAACGAAACTCACTCTTATAATAAAAGAACGCAAGTTACTACTAACTCACCAGCTTCACCAACATTTAGGCCAATACGCAAAATTTAACTCGGGCACCAATAAAATAAATATAATTTCTATTCAGATTTCCCATCACGTCCACCATTTCTGCCTAGTTATCACAGAAACCTAGGAACTGGTTGGCAGACGTCTTTTGTATTCCAAGCTGCGGGGTCGCGACACTTCCGTCATGCCTACGTGATTCCAGCCATTAGGGTAAAATAGGAATTTATGTCGTAGATTTTCTTTGTAAAAGTAAAGAGATTATGTGGGCAGCCTAAGAACGAGGTTCTATAAATATGCGAGGCCAGTGATTACCCCCTCCCCAAATCAAGAAAGAAGACGTGTTACATAGCAGGGACTCAAGAAAATGGAACCAACCTTATTATAAATGTTGCAAGACAGTATCACCAGAATTTGGCAGCTGTATATATAATTAGTATTTCAGGGTAAATATAAAAAAGACAATATATAAAATTGGCAATAACAGATAAAATTGGCCTAGTTGTAAATTATTTTTGTAAAACTGATAGGCCCTAATTAAAAAAGAATGCTAAATAAACAGCACAGCTATCAGAATAGCAAGTGACTCGCTACAAGGAGGTGGAATTATGGCAAGGATGCAGCTCTGTGATAAGTTGCTCGGTTTTGAAACTGAATCTGTGATAAGTTGCTCGGTTTTGAAACTGAATCATTCGGGGCCAGCAGAGAAGCCAGATTTTAGGCGAACTTGGTTAAGTGACATGGAGAGCAGTGAATGTGCTGTCCACGAAGCTTAGCAAATCGAAAACCAATTTATATTTTGATGACTTCCATCTCCCGATGTGGGTACAGGAAGATGGAACGAAAGCAGTTCTAATTTTAACTAAGGACTCTGTCCTGGGACAGTAGAGGATGCTGAACATGGTCCGCAACGCCTCTCGGAAACCGAGATAATAGTCTATTGAGATTGCCATGCAGAGGAGGGTACCTAAGAGAGCCATGACATTCAGTGATTCCAGGACAATTAACGAATTCTGCCAAATGAGGGTTCAAATTGATTTGCACATCAACTTATAATATCTGGATTGTATGGCGGTTAACAGGTAATACCTAAAATAGTTGTCTAAGAATGAAATTAGTCGTACCTCCTCAGATTGATTCTGATGTGACGCTAACGTTAATTCTACCACATGTTAGAAAGAAAATGCGTTTTCGTAAGTTAGGGTGTGGCACAGGGAAAATTTATTCTGCTAGATTTGCTGCTATCACAAAGGGACGAGAAAAATACGAAACTGTAGTAAAATTAAATTTAAACACGCCTGGAAATGACAGAGGTCATTTAACTTAATTTTAAAGTAAAATTAACTAATTATCAACTTTACAAAACTTAAAATTCAGGAAAGCTCTGTGACTGGTCAGTTTCGATACCAGCGCTCAAACGGGAGAAATCATCCGTGACACACTTTTAACATTGATCTTTCTAACCTGTAGAAAACTAACCCTAGTAAAAATTGAAACATTGAGACATTTTATTTACTTTAAAATATGAAAATTACAAGGCTGTATTATAGCATTTTATAAATTAATTCAGTAACAAAATGTGGTAGTGTTTCAAGGGTAGTGATATTAGATCCAACTATAGGCAACACCATGATCATGTGGCACTGACATAGCTTTACTATCAACAAATAAAAATTTTACATTTTGCAAATGTGCATTCCACTTTGCATTACGGTGTTATTTTCTTGGGGAACACAACCAAAACAGCTGACTTGTTTAGATACAAAAAAAAATCATTAGAACCATAACAGATAGCAACAGTAAATCCTCGTGTAAGAATTTGTTCAGAACACTAAGAATCATGACACTACCATGCCTTTATATTTACCATATCATAATTTTTTTCTGTTAATAACATAAGTAAAGTTGTAAATAGCAATATCCATGACCATAACACAAGACAGGCGAGTGAATTACATGAATTCTCACACAGAACCAAAAAAATTCTCGTTTTATGTCCAGATTATGCTGGTACTATATAAACTACAAACAAGTTTAAAAGGTTTAATTAATAACAAAAAATTTAAAAGGTACCTAAAAGAATTTTTAAATAAACAAAACTTTGTACTAAATAAATGGTTAAGAAAGAAATTAAATGAAAAAAAAAAAAAATGGCAGGCAACATGTGTGTGCTGTGCTGTAGTGTTTTATACAATCAATGTACCTATAACTTATAGCAATTACTGTATTTTCCTTTCATGAAAATATGACAAATCACTTTCAATGTGTACTGAGGAGTATGTGATGCATGAAATGAAATAAAATAAATAAATAATGAATATTCTCACATTGCTGAAGGAGGCTAGTTACTGGTGATTCATACCTCATCTCTTTAAACACCACTGGTTGGTGATTCACCTGCACCTACCACTCTAATGGTTCCACAGAAATCTCGGGTATGAATAATCATTAGGGCAACGATTTTGCTGCAAAAAGATTTGTGCCTCGCTTTATTTCAGTGCCTTACTTGCACATTGGCAGCTCTGCTTCATGGTTATTGGCAGCGTGTCTTTGTTCAAACACGTCTCTCATTTGACTGTACCAATCAGAATAATATTATCGTGAGTCCGCACGTCTGTAATTTTCCAAGGCAAGTGAGAGTAAAACCATCCAATCACAGGCGACATAGCAGAGCTGCAGATGTGCACATGATGCATTAAAACCAAATGTTTTATTTTATTTTATTTTATTTTATTTATTTTCCAATAGGTCCCAAAGAGCCAGGGCTCGCTAGAGGGACAGCAGTTACATCACGGATCTGGCAGCCACATCTGCCTTATTCTACAAACAGAGACATGTTCATCAAAAAACAGAGGGCCAAGAACAAACAGGACATAAAACAATCACATGGACATAACATTTTTCCATAACTATCTCAGAGCAATTTAGATTACAAGTAATATTTCATGTATACAGACTAGGTCTAGGCTACAATTTGATTTGTTACACACATATAAGAATACGTTAAGTAGCAAAAGCAAATGATAATAAAAAATGAACCAAACAGTAGAGATATGCTTACAAATACACACACAAATTACAGTACATACATAATTGTTTTGACTCATGTTGCATTGTTGTATTGGCTTATGAGGTGGTATTTTACCCTTTTCTTAAAAAGACTGAAGGATTGTTCGCTTATGGTTTTTGGTAGCTTATTATAGGCATAAACAAGTGAAGCAGCTACTGACCTTGTGCCATACTTGCTTGACGTATAGTGTTCCTGGCTTAGATTATTCCTATCCCTAGTATTATATGGATGGTTATCAGAGTTTTTTGCAAAAATATTTTAGTCCTAAAATCAGAGCTCTAAAATAATTGTAATGTACTGTTTCCTTTGGAATAGACCCATGCTTAGCCACTGATTGATAAATATATGGTAACACATAACATTTCACGATGTTTCACTGTAAATCTTTCAAAATATGAAATTCACTAGGCCTATACAAAATATAGAACCAAACAAGGTCATAATTTAGAGGAGGGGAGCAAAGGCCACCCCCCCCTAGATTTAGAAGGAAATGTGTAAAACATTTTTTGTGTATTTTGTTATTGAAATAATAATACTAACATAAGCACATAAAATCAAAGTTTTATTACTAACATTTCTAACGTGAACATGCTTAATTAATAAAAAAGATGCAACAAGGTCACTGTCACAAAAAAAAAACTTGCCTCCACCCCTCTCCCCAAGAAAAACCTGAAATGACACCCTTGGAACCAAAATATGGAACACTGCACTGCCTCCGTATCTCCTAACTGTAGCATATTCATTCACACGTGACACTAATTTCAAAAGATTCCAAAACAATTTTTAATTTTTGGAAGAATTTTTATTACTACTTTACTACTATTTATTATGATCTTTACATTGACAAGTGAGTAAAAAAATTTAAATAATTACAGTATACTCGCCTCTCAGTATAAAAAGTACGGGACTTGATTTACAATGTTGCCAAAGTTGTCTAGACCTACACTAGATTAGTAACATGATCAAATGGGTAAAAATAAAATAAAGAAAAAAATGTGAAAAAAAAAAAAAAATAAATTATTTTATTTAGGTAGCCTACTAAAAACTGCATTCATCCTCCAAAGTAAGGTAGTAAAAAGCAAGCAAAATCAGATAATCTAGATACCTATTTATTCCAGACATACCCACTCAAGGACCTATAAATCAGGGCTGGCTTGTAAAGAGAGAAAGGAGGGGGGTTGCAGGCGATTGCCTCCCTGCCCACCTACCCACGAAAAAAAAATTTCAAAAGACACATTGACTGAAGGTGACCTTAAAAAAAGTGAAATAGGAAAAAGGGCTATTTGAGAATGATGATTTTGTGAAAAACTGAGACACTCTTGCAATCACCTCATTGCTAGATCTGTGCCCATCGTAAATTTTGCAAATAGAATAGAAATATTCAATTCAGCCTAAGCTTGACCGGAAAATAGCGCTGCTGCAACAATTGAGAGAGTTCGATGGAATAGATGAAAACACTGCTTTCAAAAGCATTGTAATTCATGTCACTTGTACGGACAATCAAACATTGGCTTAATTACATTTACCCTGCACTGTCCGATTTTAGGTTATATTGTGAACCAGAACAGTCCAATTGCAACAAGGGTTTCATTTATAAAATGATGGGAAAGGGAAAATAAGCACAAAAGGGAAACTGACATAAAACATCTGTACCTTCCCAAGTCAAATCAGCTGTACAAACATTAGGGAAAGTTTACCTGAGTCAGAGTACCAGCTGCCTGCGTGTGTAGCACGACGGACAGCCATAATAATAGTTTTTCTATTAGAAAAGCCGTGACTACTGTATTTTTTTCGTAATGCAAACTAACTTTCAACACAAAGATCTTATCCAAAAACTTTAATTCTTGAAAGTCATTTCAGCAACCTCGGCAATTAAAATTGTACTACACACAGTTCTTGAAAAACTCAATAGAGTGCGACACCGACCTGGCAATAATTTCAAACAGCTGAAAGTTTTAGTATAAAAAAAATCGACTGTGTTCGCTTCGTAAAAATATGCTGCATGGGCCATAAAATTATTTATATACTAATTATTAAGTAAAGTAAACTTGCTAAAAAAAGCGAAATTTTTCTTCCATAACGCTGAAAAGTTGGTCATTGTACATACATGGGCACATGTTTCGTTATGTAAAAGAAATATTTAAAACATATTATCAGTGTTTTACCAAATACTCCCTAGTTGTTCAAATGAGTACGATTTTCAAGCTTTGCCATAACATATTTTGATGGCCAAAAATGAGCATGACCAGATAAGAAAACGGAAACACTACAATACCAACCACATGGGCGGGAACTTTGAAATCGCATCGCTCAAGCACAGTACACTCATTGAATTATTAATACGAAAATGAAATAAATCAAAACACTCATTATTGTTAAAATCATTGTATACTCTTTTAAGTTACACTGTTCTTATTTTGGAAACCGTCACCAAGGGTTCAGAAGTATTTAGATGCTTTTTATGCTTAGTAGCTTCAGACAATTTTATAGAATAAAGTTCTTTTGTGCTCAATCATTATTTATTTACTTCAGAGAAAACGTAGGGTAACTATCCAATAACGATTTAGAGACAGCAGCCGGCAGCTCAGTCAACACATAACAAGTGTGTAAACAGGTGGAGCAATATAAGCTAACACCTTAATGTGGACAAAGTAAAGCTGATGATGCTCAACAGTCCATATTAGTACATTTGTACCTTCGTTGAGGACTTATACTCTTTGACAGACGTTCATGGTATTTTAAAAAGTTTGTATGTAACAACCTCAGTTATAAATATTGTATGTGCGGGGTACCCAAATACCAGGGTATCACATCCCATATGCCAACTTACTGGGTGTCCATAGGCATCTGCTTGCTCCAAAGGATGACATGTAGTGAGACCATTCAATGGTAATGTTTGTTTGTGAAGCATATGAATACCAAAGACTATGTATTGTATACCACATTGTTTACTTATTAAGTTGAATAATATGACTTGTTAAATTTTAATGTAGACTGTTCCCGTGATAGATAAGCTTTAAGCTCAGCAGGGAATCATCATCTGTGCAATAAAAAAAAACTGGAAGGCCAGAGGAAACGGGAGATCCCGAGAAAACCAGCGTCATCATCCTGCACGATACCAGCATGCAAAAATCTGAGGTCTCATCCGCCGGGCATCAAACCCAGATAATCTTAATCCGAATGGGAAGATAGAGATCTGACCACTCGGCCACCGTGGTCATACAATCTCAGTTATGCACCAATATGTGCTTAATTTGATTTATGTGAGGTGACACTAACCTGTGATCAATCTGAAGTCAATATTGCCCTTTTTACCTCACTGAAATGAGATACAATTGAAGAAGATGCAGCAGCGTCTGCTGCAATACCATGAAGTAGAATAGTGGCACCACTTCATACTGTAGGGTAGCTTGTAAGGAACAGGAAGTACCACTAATTTTTTTATTTTTTTTATCACAAAATTATCCATCTTATAACAATACAACTCTAGGCCTACTTGATATATAAAATTCTCCACCAAAACCTTAATCCATTCTGATGCAGCAACCTGAAACATCTTCTTAGTAGTTAGTACTGTGTCAATAGCAATCACTGTTATCTTTCAATACCAGTTTGCACGTTGTCTGTGCTGATGTTGCTGAGGCAAAAGGAGATTTCACTACGACAGAAATTAAATTGCAAGTCGACATCGAACACTAGAAACAGAAGTTGGTTTTGTTTTACAAAATACTTCTTATGATTTATGAATCTGTGACAAGTGACATTTACCTTAATTATACGAACATGAGTATGAACTCATCCGCCAAGTTGCGATATGCACTTAATACAAACGAAACATGTATCACAAATAGTGAGTACAAACTCTTTTGCAGAACGTGTTTCTTTGTATTTCTAAGGAGACGTACTGTTACTGAAGTTTGATGATGTAGGTATTTAAGAAAGCTAACAATCACGCTGTGATTTCTCATAATTGTTGCTGTCCCTTTACTACCATTTTTGGACTTTTTTTTTTCGACTTCTGTGCTAATAAAATACTTACATTGTGCATATCTACTAATATTTTGTTTAATACTGTTGCGAGCCGCGACTGTCTGGCTGGGCAGTGTAGTACGATACTGTGGTGGCGGAGCTAGGACACCCCCTTCCCACTCACTCCTCGGCGCCGTGGCTGTCGGGCAGGGCGGCGAAATACAATACAGTGGCGGCAGCGCTAAAAGGCCTCCTCGGGTGCCGCATGGATTGTATTACTCCATGATAACCACCTGCGCCCA
>PNEQ01094550.1:0-14825 GCA_003012365.1 Medauroidea extradentata | reverse complement strand
GTATAATTAGGAACAATACTTTATTTTACTGTTATGAGTTCGGAGTAGGCTAACTTGACTTTGGTATTTTTATGTATATATTGTATGGGGTCAAAGAGATTAGATAAATATTGAACTACGTTATGTAAGGTTTAGTCCTGTACGGTATAAATATATTTGTATTGACCAGTCTGAATGGCTTCACTAATGATATGTATTATATCATTTCCAGAAAGAAAGGTTGAATTAAAACGTGTGTGAGTATGAAATATTGACGTGAATATAACTGAATTGGTTTAGGCAGTTTATTTTTCATTAAGACTGATATTAGTGCGTATGATTAGACCGATAACTTTAGCTAGTTAAGCTAAAGTTTAACTTGGTTAGGTATGCATAGGATAGAAGAACGGGGTTCATTTATATGTAAGGTGTCGATACTGTAGGACTCGACATATATTTAGATGTTTTTGTTAGCTTTAAGATGAACTAAAATGCTATATTAGAAGAGCGAGAATGATACATTGGCGGTGAGATGGAAAGATGTGAAGTAGCTTGGCTGTAACTCATAACAGGCGACCCCTACAAGCTGACTGGTACAAACCGACTCCTACATACAGACTCCAACATACAGACTCCTACATACAGACTCCTACATACAGACTCCTACATACAGACTCCTACAGACTGATTCCTATAGACTGACTCCTACAGACTGATTCCTACAAACCGAATCCTACAAACCGACTGCTATAGGCGAACACTTTACAGAATAAACTGGACATAGATAATTTTTGGAAGCAATACTCTGCATGAAACTTTTCTCCGAAGTACAAACAGACATGACAAATACGGATGGAAGGATATTGGTTCGAACCTCCGTGGAGGCATCAGAAAAAAATGCACGCTACTTGTTCAGAATTTAAAAAGAAATGCTACAGTGTATACGTGTTTCAAATCCGAGCAGCCGTTTGCAAAATATAGACTTGTAAAGTCACAAAGTTATATATTTTATTATTCTCCACTACATATATTTAACTGACTGGCAAGTAGCTCTATGAGTGCGATGACATGTGCACGTCGCGCCGGCCCCCCTCCCTTCCTAAGCCTACCTGACACCTTACCGGCCGTAGGTGTAGTGTGATCAGTCTCTGTCTCTCTCTCTCGCTCTCTCTGTCTCTCTAGCACACACGCTTCCAGTAGTCTCCACGCGAATAAAGTAAATGCATTTTAATTTGCTCGTTCTGATTTAATTTAAAAAAAAAAGTGATGTTATTGAAAATGATCAAATATGCGTGTTAAAAATATTATTTTTTCGCAATTGATAACCTTGACTAATTAAATTAAATAAAAAAATCTAATTTTGGAAGCACTTTTGTAATTAATGGTGGATATAAATATGAGGGTCTCTGATATTAATGTGCAAGGTAAAAATGAATCATAGTTATGTTTAAACAGACAAAATACTGAAGACTCTTCTTACGTTTTTTGTTGTACTGTAATTAGTTTCATGAAAGTTATGTTTTTGCCTGACTACGATATGTATGGTAGAAAGGAGGGGTCGTGTATAGTTAAGACGAGCAAAGTAGAAATATCTGTTCTGTATATTAGTAATATAATGTTGGTTAATGTAAGTAGGATTATATAATTTTTACGTATGGAATCGTTAAGAATGGTCAGGGTGAGAGAGAATTTAGTTAGCGACCAACATCAAAGTCTTTAGCGCTGGAAGAATGGTTAGGTTTTAGTCTGACTGTGAGATAGGAACTTGAAAGGAAATAAAGACGTATTAGAACTGAAATACATATGGAAGAAACTCTTAAATATGTGAAATAATGTATTTGGTTTAAAATTTACATACTATGTACAAAAGCGAATGAAGAAAAGACCTGTAGCTTTACACGTATTAATTTTTACTCTCGCTTATTAGTATAATGTATTTTACATACATGTTACGCAACGTATATGATGTCTGTTGATGGCGAAAAATGATTAACTATACAGGACGAGATCTTCCATCTTGAATGATAATAACTCTTAACTACTGGAACCTTACCCTACGAAGAGTGTTACATGCTACTGGGTGTACCGTAACCTTCTACAGATATGTCCTTCGGTAAGAGGCGAGATGTATTTTCGAAAAGCAAAACGTAAACGTAATTTAAGGTTAGAAAATAATGTGGGTATCTTGGTTTGCATTACGAGACAAAATTCGGAGTCAAGACACGAACTACAAAGGGATGCTTCCCTTTATCTAACAAACGATATTTTTTGTGCTAGCAATGAAATGTGAAATGTATATATGAATGCACTTTAAAATAAAACATGAAATTCGGTAGCAAACATGTTTGCAGGACTGGATATAGGATAAAAGGAAAAAACTTATATTAATAACTGCAGTAAGTATACGGATATCAGTATTCTGGCAGAGGTGATATTTCAATAGTGAAGAGGTAACATTACCTCCAGTGAAGATGAAAAATATTCGTGTATGTACTTACCGCAAGCATGTATTAATGGTAAAATATCAGTATGTGTGCGTGGCGTTGGATGACATTTAAGTATTATTCATAGTATGTACCAGTGAGAAAACAAGGATATCTTGATTGGACAAAGCAACAACTAGAAACGGTATACGGGTTAGTATTCGATACGGTCTCTTCTCTGTAGCTATAAGTCGTCATTTAAGGAAATTGTAACCGTTACGTGTTTAACTTTGTGAGAATCGACGACAACACCTTCTAGACACCAGTGCTACAAGACATTTGCGTGTTGATATGCTGTATGGAGACTAGGAATAAATGTAATACAAACCAGTGTTGTACAGCATATTGATGTTAGAGCTGTAGACTGTATGCACGTATAGCATATAAGTACATGTTATGATATTCTCCCTGGAAAGCAACAAGATTCGACGATGGAATGAACTTAGGAGAAAATTGAACCTACTACGAATGATGTGTTAATGGCGAAGCCATCATTACCATCTGTATCATATGTGAACAGCTCGGAATATCTGCCAATGACTTCAAGATATCCTTGTTGAATCTGTGACATGATTTACAGTACATGTTGACATGGTAGGGTAGGTGGTATGAGACGAAAAACATGTATGTAAAGTGACAGTTTGATTTATTTTATACTATGGGTGTTAGAAGTGCGGGCGCGAGTTCAGGTGTATTAATACGTCTATCAGTCAATTGGGAATATGACGAGATGATTACGACGAACATGTTGAAAGTTGGGAAGCTAAAGCATCTATGGTTGTACAGATATTTATAGTAAAAATGTAAATGTACTGATGTGTTTGGCTTTCTGAGGTAGTCTGAAGACATAAATTGAAATGAAATCAGCAAGGACTAGCGTACATTACATCATAGTATGAAAGAAAATTCGGTTCGATAACCTTGAGAACAGATGGAAAATCACTGAGTTAAGAAATAAAATGTATGGTTGGAGTGCTTTTACACTAAACCGGTACCGTATTAAGACACACACATTGTAGGAAAGCGAACAGGACGAAGCACGTAGCACTGTATGATATTTATTAAATTGAATGAATAAGAGAGGTTTGTGTCAGGTTATATGCATTGTAACTTACCTATGACCATGACTCACTTCGGAAAAAAATAGAACAGTATGTGTTCGATATTTCCTGTAACTTTGTGGGAACTGAAGCAGTGAAGCAGAATTTTGTCTACATCAGTGAATAACTTATGACGTGATGTGAGCTCGTGTTGAACAACTTCGACTAGCACTGCGGTAGCCTATACCTCTGTTGGCGATATCTTCACCGGTGAATACTACCTACATGACTATGACGGTGCATGGAACTTCCTTGTCAAAATTGGTAATATATGTGACTGGGTCAACGAAGCATGGATGAAGCTTCTGTTACGATGCCTTAGTTTGCATTGTGACGACACGAAGTTGATGAGCGCAATAAACTAAGGTTTTTTGATGCTTATTCAAGCAATACATGGACTTGACTGTGATAGTTTTAAGGTGAAGACTAAATATATTTCCAAGGTATGTGGTGTTTGTTTTACAAGTAGTTGATTATATATCATGTGTAAATAAATTATTATAGTTAGTGAAACAGGGTTTTTTGACTAACGTGGGTGTTTGACGAGAATAAATATTACGATTTAAATAATTTTTTCGTGTAAAAAGTAAAGATAGAATAAAAATAGTAATATATGAAACTGAAGTAGCTGTTCTGGTAAAGAAGAATGCCAGTGATACGAGATTGGACGATGCTATTTGCATGGCTGCGAGATGACGTGTATATGAAACTGCTCGCTAAGCAGAGACAATGTCATACGCGCGTATATGTACTGTAGAAGAGTGTAATGATCAGTTCGGACAGGTTCTGCCAGGACTGTTGGAGAGTGAAGGTAGAGTTGTGAGGGGGTATTCGATGGTAGGTGCGAGGGCGTAGGAGCGGTGTGTTTAGCATAAGTAGTCTTAATATGAAATTGAACGCCTGTTTCTTCGATGTAACTGTCCTGATAAATATGATATTTTCAAAACGAATGATTGATTTTATCGGAAATTGAAGGAAATGTAGCTAATTTGGTAGGAGTGTTAGTGTAGACGATGAAGTTCCGTAGGAAAAAAAGTCCTTGTAGGTATAATAAAAAAATATTTACCAACAAGTTTTTTTAAAATAATTGATTGATTTTATTGGGAATTGATCGGATATAGCTAAGAAATAAGTCATGTTTAAGTAGTATTCATTAATGGTATTCAAATAAAGTTTTTGAAATTATAGTTACAGTGTTAAAAAAAACCGACAATTCTAAAATTGATGATCAATACGTAGTCTCAATCGATTGTTGTTACTACTTACGGTCATCTAGCTGCTATGTGAAGACACTGGTGACGTGCTGTGAAGTGAGAATTATAAAGGAAATATATTTTAATATGAAGGACAATAAGGGGTGGTAAAGTTGGTAGAGGGTGGTGGAGGGGGGTGTAGTAGTTTGAGCGGGTTATAACACGAGTGTTGGGGAGAGGGGAAAGTAGGGGGGAAATCATCACGTGACTAACAGCCAATTAAAATAAAGGAATGGGTAGTGTTTGGGGGGAGGGGGGATAAGTTAATATATACATGTGAAAAGTGGTGGGGTGCGTCAGTGTGTCGATGGAGCTTGTCCGGGTAAGACATGCCGGTAGTTGATTTAATTAAATGATTTTCATATAAAAAGTTTTTTACTAAGTAGTTTTATATTAAAGTTTTTTACTAAAAAGTTTTTTATGAAAAATTTTTTTATTAAAAATTTTATTTATTAAATATGCGAGGGGTTTTTATGGAATGCGAAATCGAAAAATTTTCGGAAGAAACACCAAGATGGCGGCCGGAAACAATATGGTGACTGGAAACAAAATGGAGGTAATATTTTTTTCGGAATTTTTTGAAATTTTTTAAATTTTTTGGAAATTTTGAATTGTTAAAATTTTTTTGAAATTTTCGAAATTTTGGAAAATTTTGGTAATTTGACGGTCACGGTCTAGGTGAAAGGTCAAGGTCAAGGTTAAAGGTCAAGGTCATCCAATATGGCTGCCAGGGCCGTGACATCACAACATGGCGGGAGGCTCCACACTCGGCCGGGCTCCACACTCCGGCTCCTGTCCCAGAAGGAACATAATCATACTACTGAGTGGGAATTATTGCCAGCTGTTTGCGACGCCAGAAGAAGTTTTAAACGATCTATCAGTTCGTTCCGATTATCCCAATAAGTGTAAGCTATTTTAGATTTATTTTCGACTTTATTAAGACCACTGCCTTGCACGTTCCTTTGCCTGCCAATTACTAATGGAAATTTAGGATGAGCTACGTCTTTAAATGTTTTGGTAGTCGGATTGTTCTCGAGGTACTGTGTTCCTGTTAAATTAACTAGATATTTGTAAGTTTCCAAATCATCCTGTGAATATCTTTCAAGATAGGTTTTAAAGAGTAGCTCATACAATCCTTCAGTAATAGCTAATGTAAAGTCTCCTATTTTCAGTATATCTTGCGGTAAAAACTCGACTTCTGCATTTCCTAAAAACAGTCTCTTCTTCCATTTATAAATCCCGTAGACATTATCACGAACATTTCTAACATTTTTTATCTTAAGTTATTTTTGTGTAGTCTCGCTAATTTCTTCAGCTTCTTCCTTTTTAATCTCCCTTTCGGCTACCTTCTTCCATAAATTTCTGTTCTTCATTTTTAGGTTTTAAATTATCCAGACGAGTAGTGATCGGTTTAAATATGTCTTCATTAACATAATCTTTTCCAAGTCTAGTCCTTTTAGCGACCATGTATTTCCGTTTAACAGCTTCGATAACATTCTGTAATTCCTGTACGTTAGCAGACATCTTAATGAAACATTTTTTCTAGCTTTGCATTTATTTATATATTAGCTAGACTTTGGTTTGTGAGATGAAGGGACAGTAGCTAATTTTTTCTCTAGTTCACCTAGTTTGGTGTAAACATTATCTAATTTAATACTTATGTTTGTCATTTTCCCACCCACAAACAACTGCAACTTAAGCAAAATATCGTTACACAGTTTCTGCAAGTTTGTGTTTGTACAAACATCTGTTAAGTGTGCAAGAACGTCCTTCTTTAAACCTGCATGCAATATGTCCAGTTTTTCCTGCAAACTCTGTTTCGTTTGTCGAACAGTTTCCGCAACTACAAGTATTTCACGCATTAAGCGAAGTAACGATTCTACAAAATTGAGTTCGGTTTTAGACAAGATGGCGCGCAATCCATTTATCAGTCCTACAATCTCTTCACTGCGTTCTGTGGTTTTTGCCATGTTGCGGGATACGGTTTCGTTTGTTGAGCTTACTAATTTCTCCAGTTCGTTGGTCGCCATACGCACTGCGTCTAGCGTCAAAGTGTTGACATTTGTGATGTAATTCTTGTTTGCGGCATCACTGTTTTTGACTGGATTACCCACGTTACGTAAAACGTGACCGCCAAGACTGCATACACCAGCTTTTTCGAGCGTTAGACATTTGCCTCCGTGAGTTTTCTTAAATGCTCCGTGTCCAAACTTTGAAATAGAGTAATTCATTCTTCGTCAGGAATGATAAAGTGATCGAACCCGCACCTGTACCTCCTATTATATACTGGAAAATCTTTCACGTTAACCAAAAAACCAAATTTGTCTCGCCAACAGTATGAACACATTTCCCTAAATTTCTGTATTGACATATCTGTTGCAACATGATCTGCGTATACGTGGCGTATGTTCAAATCGTCCATCTTAAACAGTACAATAAGGTTACTGTTATCTCTCAAGTTATGTTTTGGGATTCGAGCATAACTTTGAGACAAGTAGAAACAATTAACGCCCCAGTGACGTCCAAAACTGAAGTACTTTTGAATCTCGCTTTGTGGTTCAGCCCACACATCATCAAACAGAATCACCGAATTAGGTAAGGCGTCTTTAGGTGCCACTATTTGTTCCTTGTCAGTGTAGGGAAAATATTTCATTCCATCTATAGAGTTTATAATTTTCTCCAAGTGTTTATATTTGTTTTGGTGTAAAGTTTTTGAAAACATGTACACATTTTCAAATTTTAAACCATTTGGTTGTTCAAGTAAACTCAACATTAAGCAAGATTTTCCACATGAAGATGCACCCGCTATGATCGCCCTCAGCGTATGCGGTAACAATGGACCATGTAACCCTACTGTGTTGTGTTCTTTATCGTCATTTGAAATAACAACTGGTAACAAGTGTTCTTGCTTGATTATCTTCATTGCTACTGAGCTAAACCGTATATAAGTGATTCTATATATATGCTCAACCTCAGTGTAAAACAATACCTCGTGTAAACAAGGTAAAGAAAGGTCGTGGGCTACTTAATAAGATAATTAACAATCTCCCATTCGAAGCACATTTGCCATCGTATAATTACTCTGGACTTGTACACGACTTGCCACGAAATTAGCGCGCGGAGATAAGGCTATAAACAGGTTAGACAAAGCTTGCAAGCAACACGATTTAAAGTGTTTCAACACCAACGATCTCAGTGAACACCACGCAGCAGACCGCGAGTTGGTAACCCGAGCAGAAGAAATATCGAAATCACCGCAGACGAAACTTGGTGAAAAAGCAGCCTTTTGGCTCGTATCGAAAATTATGAAGGTTAAAGTGAAGACCGGTGCGGGACAGAGAAAAGGTGGTGGAATTAAGAAGAAAAAGTCTAAAAAAGGCGGTTTTATCCCGTCACTGTTCCTGGCCCTTGCTGCACTCGGTGCGTTAGCAAGCGGAGCCAGCGCGATCTAAAAAACAGTTACATCGAAAAACGCTTCTGAAAAACGTTTAGCTGAACTTATGCGTCATAACGCTAAGATGGAAGAACTGAATTCTAAGGCAAAAAACGGTCGAGGAATGTACCTCAAACCTTATCCTGGCAAAGGTTTAAAAAAACGCAAGCGCAAATTTTAAGGACCTTACCACGACGAGAGCTAACCGACAGAGATTTACTGTATCATGCGGTGTGTTTATGAGACACGATATACCTTTAAAACCCCATTTTCGTGAAAATGTAATTGTCAATCTAGATAGTAAGAAAGGTGATGGAACACATTGGACTTGTTTTAGCAAAAACGGCAACAATGTACATTATTACGACAGTTTCGGAGATTTGCGACCGCCGGAAGAAATACGTAACTATTTAAGAGGAACACATTTAAAGTACAATTACTTACGTGACCAACTTCCAAACACTTGGAATTGCGGACATTTGTGTCTCAGCTTCCTCGCGAAGATATAAAAGGAATTCACATGTCCTCATTCAGCCAGTAGATCATGTCACTAACTATTATTCTATCAGGGCAAACATCAGAATTGAAATCGACATACTTCCCCCCATTAGATTTAACTGGGGTATGGCAAGTATGCTTGGTGGATTTAGTAAGCTATAATTCCATACCAAATATTGATGAAGGAAGCAGGAAGTTTGTGTTCGAAAAAAATAAAAAAGAGTATGCAATTGTAATTCCAACAGGGTGTTACGAAATTGAGGATATAGAAACGTTTATAAAAAAACGCATTGCCACAAGACGTAACATTCATGCTTACAGGAAATCAAAACACACTTAAAAGCATGATGCTGTGTAGCGAAAATGTAAATTTTAAAGCTCCAGAACCTATCGGTAAAATACTAGGTTTCAGACCTGAAAAATACGTTGCTGGAAGTATACACGAATCACAAAAACCTGTTAACATATTACCTGTCAATGTGTGTCGTGTTAATCTCAATATCGCTGGTGGTTCATATTTAAATGGTAGACCGTCAAATACAATTCACGAATTTACGTGTTCTGTACCTCCGGGATTCAAAATAATTGAACAGCCTCGCACGTTAATTTACGTACCTGTCATAGTAAGTCGCGTGGACGAATTAGTGATACATATAGTTGACCTAGAAGATCGTTTAATTAACTTTCGCAATGAGGAAATTACAGTTCGTCTCCATTTGAAAAAACTATAAAAGCTAAAGCCCACATTAATTCACTCAGTGTTAAACAAGATGGGAATAAATTTTCTTAAGAGTCCTCAGAAGCGCGTGTTATCTATAAATACACGACAACATAAACGGAAAAGAATCAGTAGTGTAAGGAAGAACATAGCGATAATACGCTCCAACAAAGCGTTTTTAAAGCGATTAGGATATACAGTCCATAGGTATGGACGAGGTGCTTAATGTCGATCAGCCCGTGTCGTTCGACGATGCTATCACAAAGACCGAGCTACATATTTACGAACCTTTTAAGGCAGGGCCGTACATGTTTCCATCAGAGATTAGAATATGTATACATAACCAGGATCTTTACACCCTACCTTCAAAATCGTTCATAAGACTACGGGGTACGTTCAAAAAGGCCGACGGAAGTAATCCTGTAAACACACATATCGTGCGAAATGGGCTTTTACATATCCATGATCGAATAGCCTATGAATTAAACGTTGTGGAAATGGATCAAACACGGGATGCAGGCATAACCACCACAATTAAAAATTTTCTTTCTGTAGCTACGTACGAAAAGCAGGCTTACAAAGCAGCTGGATGGTGTGACAAAGACGACTTTAAGCTAAAAATAAATCCCGGAGGGTTATACGAAGCGGTACTTCCATTAAGTATGTTACTAGGCTTCGCTGAAGATTATAGACGTGTTTTTGTGAACGCTAAACAGGAAATAGTTTTACTTTTATCAAATTCATCTACGAACGCAGTGTATCGTACAGGAAACATTGCAGAAGCTGTAACATTGAAATTAAAAACTGTAGAATGGCTGATGCCGCACATAATTGTAAATACTCGTGTACGTGTTAGACTGTTGAGACATATTGAAAAAGGGAAAGATCTCGACATTCCCTTTAGGTCTTGGAGTTTGGAAACCTATCCCTTATTGCCACAATCACGAAAGATAGTTTGGAATGTGAAAACGAGTTTTCCAAGTGAAAAGCCTAGGTTCGTTATAATTGGTTTTCAAACAGATCGCCACAACAGTGTAATGCAAAATAGGTCCGAATTCGATTCGTGTAACATTAAAAACATAAAACTATTTCTAAACGGCGAATGCTATCCTTATTCAGATTTAAATATTAATTTCACAAATGGTGAATATTTAGTGGTTTACGACATGTATAAGGTGTTTCAACAATCGTACTATGGTCGCAATCCCTCACCTATTTTGTCGCCTGACGAGTATGCGACTAAGGCTCCTTTGTTTGTGTTCGACGTATCTAAACAGAACGATTCTATCACTTCTAACATTATCGACTCGCGTATAGAAATAACAGCCAATGCAAACATTCCGGCCAATACACAGGCTTTCGCCTTGATTATACATGACAGGTTGGTGTCCTATAGTCCCAGAGACAAATTAGTAAAGATACTGACAAAATTTCCACTCAGTTTCACGCAAGACATTAAACGAGAAGCATGTATTGCAATGTTCAAGGTTTCCAGTCTCAACACGGATTTGTCATCAAGGAATTAACCCTAGTATCCTTCAATGGTTATGCAAATACATTCCTGTTTAAACCGCCCTTCGAATGGCAATTTCTGCAAGAGAAATATAAGCGCACTAATAATTGGGTAATACGGAATTATCACTGTATATCTTGGAAAGAAGAAAGTATTTGCTATTATGAATTACCTTCTGTCTTAAATCAGTATGTCGGAAACAAAACAATTCATGTGAGTGGCGTAGATCAAAAGAAAATTCTTAGTGATTTATGTAAGAATAATATAATTGATGTACAGAGCGTTTATGGTTGTCCTTCATTTAAAAAATTACGTAAACAGTATGGCGATTACTACACGTTTTCTAGCTAGAGACAGAATGCTGAGAATTTATACAAGTGGTGTGTTGATGCAATAGTTTAAAATTAGAAATGACGCATGTCATTACGTGGTCGAAAAAAATATGTATATATGGTGCGTTGCAGAGGTTTGAGTCAGTTCAGTTCGCGACAATGGCTTGTCTGTTTAACCCGCTCGAAGAGTACGAAATTGCTGAGGTCGGGTTTAGACGAGTGGCGTTTAAACCCTATGGTGGAACGCTACAAACGCACATCTGTACTGACTCGCAACATTGGTGTGGTTCCATTAACGAATATCTCGGCATAATATATGGTGAAGAAATACAATGTAATTTCGTCAACTGTCCAGTGTATTACATGCGTCCAGACGTGGAACTTCCATGCAGTTTCAACGATCTTCTAGAGCTTAGTCTCACCGAGGAGATTCGCGAAACACGAGGCAACAATTGCATAGACTACGAGTTGTTTCGTCCTAATGCTAATACAAGTTTTAGGTGGGTGGAAATTTGCATCGGAGATTTACACACCCAAAAAGTGTTTGCCACCAACACGACAACTGTGACTGATTGCAGTCCCTATGCCTGTAACATCGCGACAGCTCAACCACTCCAATGAAGAAAGGGGAACAAGAAGATAACCAGTGTAGTTGTATATTGACTATGGTTCTACGTGTTGGTAAATGTGTGAGACTTAATTTTAGGAAGATACGTTTCTGTAGGATCAGTAGTCTACCAGTGAACACAGTGTGCAAGACCAACCTCTGACCGACCACGAGAGATTCACCAGCTACGCCTACCTCTGATAGACCACGAGAGATTCACCAGCCACGCCTACCTCTGATAGACCACGAGAGATTCACCAGCCACGCCTACCTCTGATAGACCCGAGCGATTCACCAGCCACGCCTACCTCAGACCGACCACGAGCGATTCACCAGCCACGCCTACCTCTGATCGACCACGAGCGATTCACTGTCTGTCTGACCGACTATGAGCAATTCACTACTAATGGCGCAATTCAATCCCACGAACTCGTATGTAAGTTGCAAGCCCGGTAAATCCAGTATAGATTATTCATATTGGAGTAATGGTACGTTACGCCATTTTAGCGAAAGTTGTGATTCAATATTTTATTTCAGAATTAACCACAGTCCATTGGAAGGTGAAAAAAATCATGAACTGCTATCTTGTATAGATGTTCGTAAGTGTCCAGTGTACTATATGTTAGAAACAACAGCATTGCCCTCGAGTATTGATCAAGTGTTTTCACATTTCAATGGTCAACAAACGACGATTACTATACATGCGCCAGACTGTCTTAATGTATTGGAACCTAGTGTAACAGTTACATCCTGTATTGAGCCGTCAAGGAAGAGAAAGTATAATACTAAACCAGCTATGGTAGACGCTAGTACTCAAAACATGTATGGACGTTGAACATGTAGTAAATGAAGTGTTGAAGATATTGCTAACTAATGCACTTTTAACTTTAAAATGAATCTGGGAGGAAACTGAAAATTAACTGTGTGGTGTAATATGTGTGATGTAATATAAATGTGTAACAAATATGGTGATCTTAATTTATGTGTTTTTATTTCAAGATAACGTACAAATATGTTTTACTATATACTTGACAGTATTAATAGTTGTCTATACAATTAATACAATTTTAAGTGCATATTAATAATAAAGTTGTTTATTTCAACATGTGGGTAAAAAAAATTACGTACACCATGCCACGTGTTGAATCCTAAAAAAGTATATTTGGGGCGGTTAGCTAGACACGTGTAGTATTCTAAAAATAGTTGTCCATTGACCTTCACCGAGTAACCGTCGCCCAAGACGCATGTAGTGAACCGGTTTTCGGTGGAAGATTTGAAGAGGTGGTTACCTCCTTTGTGTTTACGGAAATCCCTCCCTCTCGCGCTATGTGCTCTTTACACACACACACACACACATGCTTCCCCTCCCCCCCCCCCAACGGTTCGGAAACCGAGGCCCTTCATCTCTGGCTAGGCACGTGTCCGCTATTGTTGACCTTGCCTCGTGTAAGAATGCATGTTGTGTTTCAAACTTATTCGAATTTTTAACTTGGCGCGCTCTGAAATAACCATTGATCTATCACTGACACATCGAGTCTTCAAGGTTTTTTATAGCTCAGTACATGTAAACCGACTAGCATCTCGTAACGACATCTTAGCCCTCAAACATATAAAAACGTTACCTTATATTTAATACGGCCAATTCACAATCGTGACATTGGCAGCGGCAGATTGTGTGTTTGTGTTCTCTCTCTTGGAATAAATACTGTCATTGTAAGTACTTCACATGTCAGGACTCATTTTTTACGTCTAGTAGTATATACCTTTTATAAAAAAAATTTTTTTTACAGACTCCATTGTCGCATTTCTTATACTTTTAGGTATACTGAAAAAATGTCCTCCCCTACTAAGCGTGCATGTAATGTTGCTGTCACAGATTGTGTGTCGTCTGTGGCATGTACAAGTCCTAATTTAGGCTTGTCATCATTGCGATATGATCTTTTAGATACTGCTTTCAGTAATCGCTTAGTTACCGCTCGTATTTCAAATGATCGAGGTGATTACGATGCAGATGTTAATTTATTTCTACACAGGTGTGAGGAACCATTTTTGGCTGTAGTTTCGCGAAATAACCCTCCGCTGAAGGTGTATGTCTCATTGAGTGCTAGGTTTATAAAAGGAAATGTAGGCGAAGAGAACTCAACTGAGACATTTTTTTTTTGGAAGTAAGAGTCATACTATTCTCCTGTCAACTGTTCCGAGCGAAATCTTCACTGGCGAGATCGTTCCTAGTCTTTTGAATAATATTACCGAATTTTCCGGACGTGGAAGTGGGTGGGAATTACAGAAGGTTATTCAGTTAGATGTACATGTTTCAGAGTACAGACATTTTACTGTTGGGGCTGCGCATACAAAATTACCCGGATTCATAGCCAACAGGAAGGCTTGTGTTAATATAGAGTGCGAAGTAGACCAATGTTTCATATACAGTGTAGTATCTGGCTTATACCCAGCTTCACGCAACGTTAGTCATCCTTCTTCCTCTCCCAAACCTGAGAATGTGTTAAACACCGTTCACTTGACAACACCTGTGCAATTACATCAACTGAGACGGTTTGAGGAGACAAATAATCTTAGCATCAATGTCTATGTTTGTGTAGACAATGATAACGTCATCGTTGATGAAACTAACACAAATAAGGACAATAAAATAGTTCCTTTCCGTATATCTGATCTGCGAAAAGAAAAACATGTAAACTTTCTTGCTATTCGTTCACTTGGAAATACACCCCATCTACATTTTGTGAATATAAAGAATTTGGCTCGTTTGGTTCACAGTCAGTTGACTAAGAAAACCAAAAAGATTAGGATTTGTGAGTATTGTCTCCAATATTTCTCAAACGAAGACAAACTCAGTGAACACATTGTGTTGTGTCGCCAACATGTTGCTGTTCGAGCCACATTCCCAA
>PNEQ01094549.1:0-14825 GCA_003012365.1 Medauroidea extradentata | reverse complement strand
CATTTTAACGAAATTATATATTGAATGAAACAAAAACATAACTAACCAAAACGAATAAGTTGCCAGCGTGTCCGACATCTTGATCACGTTATACAAACAACTGTTTGTTTAACACAACAATGATATTACATCTTTCACGCAAACAAATGTTAAGTACGTATACGGCGAAACAAGTATATATTTGGTAGAACCGAATGACGTGTTTGATCACAAATGTTTGCGCTAACCAAACTACATTTGTTTGAGAGAAACAACAACGAATGTTTCAAGTGAAAATTCAGTTTATTGCCACAAATATAGACTGAGACAACTAACTGCGACTTGGTTATGCCAACAAAATATTGTTTAACTGAAACAAATATGTTCAACCATATTACCTGGTTACAGTAAAAAAAAATTGTATGTTTTTTGTAAACAAGGCGTTTTTAAGTGAAACATCGCATGTTTCAGTAAAACACGTATTCCTCAAACAAATATATTTTGTTATGTTAACAATTTCTTTCTCTCAGTGTATGTCAAGATTAATATTATTATTTAACATTCCTAAATGTAAGTAAATGATTTTAACTTTCAGGGTTAATTTGCACCTTCTTTGAGGAAAGTAGGCTTATCAGTTATGCTGGTAACTTCCTGTTTTGTTTGGCGTATATAAGTTGCTAAGTAAACTACATATTTTGTTGGGTCAACAAAATCAGGTACGTTGATTTTGATATTTTGTTCTGGCAACATTTACAATATTTATTTCGTCCTGTTCAAACAAATATTTGGTAAAAATTTCTTTAATTTGATTGTTTCCCCAAGACAAACCAACCACCACCACATCACACGTACCCTCACTGGCCCAGTGTTTCCCTTCAAAACCCACACAATGCCTCAGTTGCAGCGATAGAGTGCCAAGAACAATGTGACAGTAGCGGTTATGTGAACTTATCAAGGCAAGGCACGAGTTGTTTAAAGAGAACGTTCAACATCCTAAGTGCGGCGGGGAAAACAAACACGCATGTACGCAGAACTTCCTAGAGCTAGGCTCTGTATCGTTGCGAAATAGCTTCGCGTGCGTTTTACATGAAAACTACAATTATTGTTACAAAGCTCACATTATTCAATATTACACCTTCAATTGTACCTATATTCTGACTGTAGGAATGTTCTATGCAATTTGTAATAGTCACCCCTGTTATTTTCATAAGGGTGGATGGTAACAAACGAGTGTTTGCTTAGAGTATGTCGACCGCATTAACATAAAACAATATTCGAGTACATCCTGCTATCAGTTTACGTCCTTCAGTTCCTGATGTGTGGAGAAATTGCGGTTTTCATTATATCAATATTCATATACCCATAACATTACATATTCATACACAGTGTCCGTAAATGTTCTGCATGTTTTTTTATAAGGAACCACCTGCCGGAGATGGTGCTGCCGGTATTTTTTCCTGAACATCCTGTGTGTGTGTGTGTGTGTGTGTGTGTGTGTGTGTGTGTGTGTGTACCGAGTGCTTCACTAAGCCTGCGAGTAGAGAAGTTATGCAACCCTGTTAGTGCAGTAGCTATAGCACTCGCCTCCCACCAAGGTGATCCGGGTTTGATTCCCGGCGGGGTCAGTCCGCACGTGGGAATCGTGCCGGGCGATGCCGCTGGTTGGTGGGTTTTCTCGGGGCTCTCCCACTTCGCCCGCCCCTTCACATTGGCGCTGCTCCATACATCATGTCACACCTCACCAGCGCTAAACATGTTAAATGCTGCCAACATCTCTTCAATCACTCAACTACCAAGCCACGTGGTTGGACGATGTATTGACAGAACTTTGCAGGCGCATACAGCCATTTCACGATCTACACTAATATTTAACGTAGTTTTCTCGCAACCGAGAAGGGCGAAAACATATGTTTTTTTTTTTTTTTTGCGGTTTATTTTAGGTACTTGTTGCAGAATATTTAATATGAAAGTATAAGGCACACACAGAAGGACTTGAGTGAAGACATTACATCATTAAATGACATAGGTTGACCACTGACCATATATCAGACAGGTTACTGGCGTGAAGACTACACGACTCAGCACCTTGCATATAGAGGCTACGAGGTATGATGTTCGTTCCTTAGTTGCCTCGACGTTCCTCCTCGCAGACGCATCTTTCAAACCAAGCGGCCACATTAATAAAGTCATATAGTTGGATCAAACTTGCACCAGTTCTTCGTAGTTTGTGTAAAATAATGAATTATGTTAAGTTGTAATGTAATATTTGTGTAATACAGCAGTGTAAGTTGTATAAGCCTATCAGATGATGCGTGTGCTGGTCTGCATGACTTGGGCTAATAGTTCAGCTACTAAATATTACATTAGAAACAAGCGTGGCACCTGATATGTGTTGTTGCGATACATTTTTATCAATTTTCGTGTAATGCATAAACAAAAACCAACCCCCTTGTAAGTACCTAGGAACATTTTGAAATACACCAGCGATTCAAGTACACTGTAAAAAAAAGTGAGTAACGTTACTCATAATATGTATGGTAATATTCCCCATCCTTGAGAGGAAAGTCTGATTTCCGAACATGTGTGGAAATTTTCGCAAGGTAGTGTATTCGCCACACAAACCACTCGGAAGTTTCGCTCGCGCGTTATGTCAAATTGTCCTAGAGATCTTGCGCAAATACGTAACGAAAAATTACATTACCAGTTGAGTAACTTTCCTTGACACGTGTTGAGTAATTTTCCCTCACTTGTAGAGGTAATAAGCTTCCATTACATGTAGAGTAAATTTACCAAAAAAATTTTTACAGTGTACATCATTGGTTCCATGAAGATGATAATTTAACAATACATAAATTAGAGAGATATAAATGAAAATAACCCGAGAACACATCTAAAGTGAAGTAAACATAACGAAACTTTAAACAAAACCAGGCTTCGCAAGCTGTTCTTGTATCACGCCACAGTTGGAACTTTCTACTGACCGCTCCGTTAATTAGTGAAGTAATGGCACAGTTTAATTAAGTCTAAGAGAGCAATGGAATCAGTGTTGTAGAAGAAGCGAAGAGATCTAAGTTGCCACGTAAACTCTGCGCCATGTCTCCGCAGCAGTTCAATCTGACGACGATAAACGACCTCGCTTCATGCTTAATGATGTGAAAAGTGAATTAAGCTTAAATCCAATCAACCTAATTAAAAGCGTAGTCTCGTGAAGACGAGGTTTCTAATCAAGCAGCCCGGTTGGCTGACAAGACATACTGCTACGCTAGCGACCGCGATCAACACAAAACACAGCACAAACACCCACAACTCTTATAATTATATTCGTTTACTCGGAAATTGTTATATTGTAAATACTTCGACTAGCTGCTCTACAGGATAAGCTTAAAGGCTCCATTTTCTACATATTGGTAACATGTTGGTAAATTTTATATTTTTCACTTTTATGAAATTATGAAAAGAAAAACGAGTAATTTGCGACTATACCGCACTGTAAAAAAAGTTTGTACTTTTACAAAAAGTTTTTGGTAACACTACAAAGACATTTTGTAAAATTTGCAAAAAAACTTGTATTTTTACAAACTTCTTTGTATATTTACGAATATTTCTGTAAATATACAAACAAATTTTGTATATTTACAGCTAATATCTGGTTAAGTTTACAACACTTTTTTTTGTAAAATTACAAAATGTGTTGTAAAATTTGCCAGGTCTCCTGGGTTTATTTTGTTTCAAATCGAAAATTTTGCTCATTGACGTTTATTTTACTAGTTCGCAAAGTTGTTCACAATATTTGTAACCACTTTAAAAAGTTTCTGACATCTTGCTTTCATTACCTGACTTATTACGTTCTAATGTTTGTTTACAAGATTTTCCTTGTAAATGTACAATGATTTTTTACTGTGCGCTAGATGTATTTATCTTGAGCTACTTAACAGACGTGTTAGTTGAACGTTGAATGTGTATTTAGGCCACAGTCAGTCCAATACTTGGTTTATACATTCTTTATTTGTTTAACTGAATGAAGCCTAACTGTAGTTAAAAGTTCAACTGCCCTACCTGTAGTGTAGTTAGATATAAATAGAATTTGCTGTAATATTGAAAACTCTAAATTTTTATTCTCATATTCTAATATAGCGGCTAAAACTGAGTCTTACAGTTGTTCCGTTACTAGTAATAAGCTAATTATTTTATATATTTAATGCATACTGCGCATCTGGTGCACATTACTTCTGATGAATTTTTCGTTTAATTAATTATTTTATGTAATAAAGTTTGTGCATTATGTGATGTAATATAAAAATTTACTGTTTTCTACTACAGAGATTGAAAAAACTATGCAGTGTACAATCCACAAGAAGTTACCAGCATAACTGATAAGCCTACTATTATCAAAAAGGTGCAAATGATTTCCTGAACACAATCTAGGAATTATAAATTATAATATGGAATGAGACGTACGGTGCACGAAACATACTAAAAAATAAAGGTAAGTCAGCTTACTAAGTCATATACGAATACAAAGTTAAATGAAATTTAAGGAAAAAATTTCTGAGATGTCTTTCTATCATAAACATAAAAAAATAGCCGCTGTTTTCAAAATATTACAAAAGGATGAACAAGATAGGCAAAAGTCAAGTCAGCTTTACATAACGTATGTGTACCAAGTTTGATAAAATTCATTAAATAAATCATCAACTAAGTTATACTATGCTAAAAATATAAAAGACCGCCATTTTGAAAATACTTAACACAGGATGAATGAGACACACAATATTCAAGACAGCTTTACCAAGTTACGTGAAATTCTGAAAAATATTTCCTAAACTATGTAATACCATGCTAAAAATATAAAAATAGCCGCCATTTTGAAAACATGAATACAGGAATGTATAAGTGTAGCAAGTTTGAAGAAATTTTAAAGTACGGTTTCTTAGATATCCTGCTTGATCGACACATTTTAAAATGACCGCCGTTTTGAAAATATGAACAGGGCGTAAGCGAAATATATAAATATCAAGTTAGATTACAAAGTACTATATGTGAACAAAGTTTGATGAAATTCGGTCCACTAGTTCAAAAGTTTTAAAGACACACACACACCTACGGACTCACACACACACACACACACACACACAGACACACTGACAGGAAGGTGATCTCATCAGCCTGCTTTTTCCTTTCGAAAGTAGGCTAACAAATACATACATTTGTGTGCTTAATTAAACAGGTACCTGATATCACTGCTAGTATCATACTGCACAACAAATCTTGAAATAAATGTATTAAAAATAAAGTAGTCTTGTAATAGAATCTACAAAACTAGGGGACGCGCGTTGCCAAACACAGCATCAACAAACAATATTAAGGTCACGTTAACTTAGTACTAAATGTGTTTCGAGTCTTAAGACATTTTGGGAAATCGTCCCACAGATATTTCGTGTGAAAATATGTGTAAAAGGCCAACATTTTTTTTTTTTTTAATTTCACATGGTATGACCAAAATACACAAATCTCAAGTCACTGTACTAAGTACCGCAAGTGTACTGAGTTTTCAGTTCTGATAACTGGCTACAAAGATACCTAGTGTGATCAAAAATGTTAAAATGGCCGCCATTATTGCAGTATGAATGCGGCAACAACAAAATATTTAAAAGTAATGTATTTTACTAATAATTATTTTGTGTACCAAGTTTGACTGACAAAATTCTGAAAACTGGTTCATCAGATATCTCGTGTGATAATCAAAAGTCCAAGTAGCCATTTTGAAAATAAGAACACGGCCTGTATGATTCCGGTATGAGCGAAACACATAAAAATATATATAGCCCGCTTACTAAGTACGCAATATGTACCAGATTGGATGAAATTAGGTCGACGTGTTCAAACATTTTTGAGGGACGCACACGCGGACATGGATACATAGTCAAAAATATTTATCTCATTAGATTACTTTCTCCTTCGAAAAGTAGCTAAAAATAGCAACAGCTGATAACACACAAACAACTCAGAAACAGAACAAGTTTTCGACAACATAAATCACAGCGTTTCAGGAACTGAAATCCATTCCCATCTTCAGACTTGAAATGCAACTGGCAGGAAATGCAGACACGTGTTACGCCTGTCTTAATTGTGGGCATGTTAAAGTTTTCTTGTGAAATTAAGCAAATATTCACGTCTTGTCGCTTATTTTGGTCGAATTTCTTTGGGAATTTGTATTGCTCTTGTTGGTTCGTACTTCACACAACACAGTTTTTTTGGCAAAAATTCTTAAGCAAAGGTGTATGTTCACAAACCCATTCACGATATATGTTAACTGGTTGGCAATATTAATGCGGTGGTTTCTGTGGTAATTTCTGAAGAAACATTAAACTATTGTCGATAATGCGTCAGGTTTAAATGTTCAGATAATATTCAGGAATGGAAGGCCAAGCGAGAAATTTGTCAGAGCAAGATTAAAGAAAACAGTCAATTTGAAATTACCAAAGTTGCTTATAATTTTTTTTTATTTCAAAAATATAACAAGAAGTTGAAACCAAACGTTTAGAAAATTGTCAACCAAAATTATTTGCGCCGCAGGACATAAATTAATATGGGTTTTCTGCGAATCATTGGATTCTGTTGTACAACGTATGGCACGGTCAAACATCACAATAAAAAGGAAACTGAAACCGTACAAACTTAAGTTGCACTTCTTAAAACCTGTCCATAACGAACCTTCAATTCGGAATGTTCTCATAGTTTCCAGTAACAGGAGTAGAGCAATGCTTCTTCCTATATGTTGTTCACTTTAAATTGAGCACTCAGCAACAGTTACAATAGCCTAAAACTGTGTTTTGTTACGGCTAAAGATGTTCAGTTTTGTGACTGATGAAACTTTCACACTGTGTTTTAGTTTCATGGAAGTTTTCATGACGAAAATAGTAAAGACGGATGAAAATATTGCTGAAAGAAAAATTTAAACAGTGCTCACTTTATGCTGAACAGCCAATACCATCGTATTGTTATATAGTTCCTAGAAAACAGCGTAAACAAAAGAGTATTGAAGCCACGCAGACTTAAAGCCAAGAGTTTCTATGTAAATATTTTTTTACGAATATAAGTTTTTAAATCCTATAATAAAGCAGACATAGGAAAACCGCCAGATAGATATGTTCAACATTTGTATTACTTCGACCAATTTTTTTAAACAAAAAATACATGACTGGCTAATTAATGAATCTAAGCAATGCAATTAATATCAATAATTAACCAAAACGATTAACTTTTTTGTGTCGAAAAAAATTAGGTTTCGTAGCAAAAACCATTTTCAAAACATCTGTGTAGGGTTTTATGATATCTGCTCACTTCATACATACATATATATATATATATATATATATATATATATATATATATATATATATATATATATATGAGAACACTGACTGACAGACTGACATGTCAAACTGCAGCCCAAACCACTGGAACTATAATCGTGAAATTATTTGTGTGGTTTCCATTCAGGTCGTACACTGTAAAAAAATTTTTGTACTTTTACAAAGAAAAGCCTTGGAAACCCAGTTGCCAAAGAAATTCCTTGTAAAACTACAGTGGTTATCCTGGTAATAAAATACAAAGTGTAGCTTTGTAAAATTACAAGGATTAGCCTTGTAGCTGTATTTTCAATAAGGAAAATAGTAAATTTAAATGTTCATTGTACTTCATAAATAACACTGAACTTATTTATTAAATAAATTTTGAATAAAGGACGTATACATGAGATTATTTTGAAACAATAAAAAAAACTTCGGGAGGTGCTAAGTTTCGAACCATTAACCCTATGCTTAGAATCTTAGCACTTTACCCTAAGGTCACCGTGATTTACATATTCCGCGATCTTTATTTATTCATATACATTCAATGTATAATTATGTAATAATTCTTCCTTTTAAAGCACGCAATTAATATAAATATTGACTTTATTCCAGAAAAATACTTTTCAGAGGTTCTTATCTTTGCATAAGTAATTTCCGGCGAACTTACGGTTTTTGTAGGCTACGACACATTTTTTTTCTGAGTTTTTTTTTTTTTGCAAAAAAAATCCTTTTAACATTATAAACTAATAATTTTACAAGGAATATTTTCAACATTTACAAAAGTTTGTACAGCTACGAAGAAGTGCCTTGTCATATTTTACAAAATAATGTACAGTGCAGGAACTGTTGGTATAGGTACAAGGAATTCCTTTGTAGTATTACAAAGTTTACCTTTGTAACTTCATAAACTAATGATTTTACAAGGGTATTCTTTGTACTTTTACAAAGATTTGTAAAAGTACAAGGAATATCCTTGTAAATTTTACAAAATTTTTTTTAGAGTGTAGGTGAGTACTAAGGGATTTTTCGAAATTCGACCTCTAAGGGGATGAAAAGGGATGAAATGTATTTTCGAAGAAACGTCGATAGAGCTCGAACCCGACGGACTATTAGCGTGATTTTTATTTCAATGGGACACTCATGAAAATGCACATTAGCCAATTTCACGATTCTTCGAAATTCAACATTTAAGGAGGTGAAAATACCTTAAATGTGTTTCCGATTAACTGTCGATATCTATCGAACTCTTCGAGATAAATAGTTGGTTTTCACTTAAAAATGATGCTCACGTAAATACCCTAAAAGTAGTTAAAGGATTTCTATAAATTCGACCCCCAAACAGTAAAAAAGGGGGAAAGATGTTTCTTATGAATCGTATATATAGCTGTAACACAATTGGCTATCATCATGATTTTCTCTTGAATTGGATACGTATACAAATGAGTAAGACATGACTCCAAGACGTTTCGAAATTTTATAATTAAGAGGGCGAAAATACCTGGAAAATGTTTTCGATTATTCTTCCATATCTATTGAATCAATCGAGACATCGAAGTGCTCTTTGCTTTTTATTGATGCTTATGTAAATATACAAAATAGCATTAAGACAACTTTCCGCGTGGACATCTATAGTACTTATCCTGCTGCAGAGTTAGCTCAACTAGTGACTTTGTCATTCTAACACTTGATGACTGAAGTACCTACCTGGTGTACAAAGAGGTTTTTCAATTAAAGCAAATAGTGTCTGCTATGTGTAACATGCGAGCAAAGCCACGGGTGCACTGCTAGTATGTGTATGTATGTGTATGTATATACATACATCATATATACAGTGTATATATATATATATATATATATATATATATATATATATATATATATATATATATATATATATATATATATATGTGTGTGTGTGTGTGTGTGTGTGTGTGTGTGTGTGTAATGTTTGCGAAACCAGCTTAAATAGTATCCACACGGACTTAACCCGGGTAGTTACTACAATTGTGAGGATGGAAGTGATCGCTAGCTACAGCACTCACGCAGCTTCCTCCGCGGACAGCATGTATGGACCACGTGTGTGTGTAGACCCTCCAGCACACAGCCTAGTCCCCTGAAGGAACAGGCACGGACAGGCGGAATGAAATTACGTGCCCGGCGGAAGAGCGATTTAGGAGCAGGGCAGTGGAGAGTGCAGAGAGGAGGTAGGTGGACACCAACCAGCCAGGATGTAGCTGTTAGAACCCGGTGCCCTCTGTTGTTGCAGGAATTACGTGACCTCTCGCACTGCCCTGCGTGAACCCGTTTGTCCTGCATCGAACATCCACCTCGACCATTCTCTCTGCTCCTCCCTCCACTATACCTTTGACCCCTGCCCTAACCTCTCTTCTGGAGCAATGAGTGTTGCCAGGATACAGCAACAGCGAACAGTTGGCCGCCGCACATATCAACCTGGTCAGTCCCTCAGATACATCTACTGAACAACCTTTAATTCAAGACTAAACTTCGAAAATACTAACAACTTGTTCACAGAGTTACTGTACTGTCTTACAGCTTATAGTTATAGACACTGTCCAAATTCTGCTTGGTCTCCAACAAACTGCACAGTCTTTATCCTGGGAGCCGCAGCGGCCGAGTGGTCAGACCAACCGCCTGCCACCACGGTGATCCGGGCTCGATCCTCGGTGGGGTCCGTCCCAGGATTTTCGCACTAGGGAATCGTGCCAGACGATGCCGCTGGCCGGCGGGTTTTCTCAGGGATCTCCCGTGTCCCACGCCCCTCTCATTCCGGCGCCTCTCCATCACAGGGCCTCAATCATACAATCTGCATTCGAGGTGCGATATACTGGCCCTCGGGTATCCTTATACGATACTTTATATGTTATCTTTGTCCTACAATTGTTGTCATTTGTGACACGTGTGAACAATTTTTCGAACAAATCACACACACTCTGTGTTAAAACTGTTCAGTTGTAACTGGGCCTTCTGCAGAAACTAACAGTGCTTCAAATAAACCATAGCCAATATCAATAAGGAATTTTCAGTGTTGTACACAGCACATCGGAGTCTAGCAAACAATCAAGTTTTCCCGCGATATTCCAGTGTTTCTACTTGAAGTCGTAAACCGAGAATCATCGACTACTGGTCCCAATCTCAACAACAACAACATTGAAAAATAATACCTTATTTATAACTAAAATTGAAAGATACTTTTAATTCCACGGGTTCCTATTTATGTTGTTTTTGTTGGTTTAATTTGTTTAGTCCTGAAAGGGAGCAGATATTGTAAAAACGTTACATAGAAAGGTTTGAAATAGTTTGTACTATGCAACCTAATTTTTTTCAAAACATAAGCTCCTATCATTTTAGTTAATTATCGACTTAATTAAATTTTCTTAAAGCCCATAACCAACCGAAATTATAAAAACGTATGTTTCACAAAAATTAGGCTACATAGTACACAAAGTTTTCCAACATTTTATATCAATAACATATTCTACAAAATGAATTTAACATTGGACGAAGAGTTCCGGGATATCAAAATTTTTATCTGTCATCGAGTCATTTCAATTAACGGAGTTGCACATCATTTGCAAACTTCGTCACACAGAAGTTTAGTAGTTTCCGAATAACTTCTTCCCGTAAACAACCTACAACTACAGAAGGCGAGTGTTAATTAGTGATGTATATATGGCAAGAATGCCATGAAGGGCACCTCCTGCCTCTATTGCCAAAATGTGCACACTACTTCAGCCGTATGTCTGTCATAATATAACAACTGAAAACATATATTTATTTATTTAAAATTTCGTCTGCGTGCGATTAACATAGGTGCGGAAAGTAGGTTTTCGTCTTCCGTCCTTCTATCATTCATTTCGTAAAGATTAAAAGACAAAACTGGCATTTTAGGGCAGAAAAATTCCGCTTCAAGACAACGTTCCAGAATGACATGCCACGCCTCTTTATTCTTATTATTTCGCATAAAAATATAAGGCCAGCTCTGAAACCAAGACAAAAGCGATATTACAACGGTCAGTATAGTCGAAGTTACATACAACCAATTCGACACGTGAGCATGGAATACCATTACTGATGTAATTTTCCGCGTAGGATGCGCGGAGACAACGAAGCGATAAGGTTCATCTTTCCACACTCGACGGTGGTAGCATCACCTATATTAGCGAGCTACTCTTTTTCCTGTGAGACTTAAAGCGGCGACCCTACAAAGTTATTGGTGGATAGTTTGTAGTCAAGTCCACCACGTGCTTCCAAAGTTCTGTTTTGCGAATACGCGGGTGGTATTTTTCTTGTTACAGTTGCCTAAAAAAACAGGGGCCACTAAAACATGTTTCTAATAAGCGTATTGCATTTTTAAAATTATAGAAGCCTAGTTTTAACCGTGTGTTCCTTTCGTAGATAAACAAACTGTGAATAAGTTAAGCTGTTTGGCGTGTGAAAGAATAGGCGCGGCACATTACACCACTGTTCATGCGTCAAGTGCATAAACCTCTTAAACCTTGAAACAAAAATATATCAGCCAGACTTCGTTTGAAGGTCAGGAACTTACTAAGCGTTCTAATATTTAACAAAAGACTACACAGAGACGTTATACGTATACGTACTGCAATCAAGATTCGTGTCTCAATAGTTTATGTTACACAAATACGAACCTGACTACATACTTCTCACTACAAGTGGCTTCAATCAAACTAATGCTGCTGTTCCGAGCCGCGGGTGGCATGTTATTTTGTTCTGTCATGTTTCTGTGCTTTCTATCTAAGACCCATGATTCGGCCAGTGTGCGTCTCTCGTCGATCTACATGAGTAATTTATTACTGCGTCCTTGAACATATCGTGAATAAGTTATGTGTTCTTCCTTAACCTGCGCATTTATATATAATATTTTATTAACATGCCCAAGTTCTGACGTTGGAATTTACGTTTGCAATCTTGGGTCATGTGATACAGCGGCAGAGGTAACATAAGTAAGTAGAGATTTTGTGTTTAAACTCAAACATTATACCGTAAGAGACACTTTTGAACAATTTTAATTTTCCATATGTGGCAACTGGGAGTAAATATTAATTAAATCCCATGTAAATATTTATGTTCTGCAGTCTATCACAAGTAAATTTCTTAACTCAGGGATGTCATTTACGCGAAAAATAATTTTTGCATTTTCGTACAGTTCCCCCACATGTGGTAATTCCCCCCCCCCCCCTACTTAGAGTAGTAAATAACTTCGTCATAAACAGCTTGTGTACCTATGCTTATATATTTACTTACATACAGAGTGAGTTGTTAATAAATGCTAACCCGGTACAATTCTGATGATAATTAATAATTATGGAAACAGATATGCAACATTAGGACTAATGTGTATTTTGAGGATAGTATATGGCTTTAAATGTGTAACGTTGTAAAGTGAAAATGCAAGAAAAAATTAAGAGCCAATGCCATTAAAGAACACAATTTTGTATACAGGTGTATTACCTGAAAATAACGTAACATAAAGTAAATCCCTTCACATATTAAACATAAGTTGGTTGTCCCTTGATGTTTAGAACTTTGAGGCAATCCGATTTAGCGTTTTATAACGACATGTCAGTATTCAGTATGCAAAATTTAATGAAAAAAAGTTGCTTTGGAAATTAGTACTAACTCCAGTCGTTTCTATTGAAACTACGTGTTCAGTTGTAGGTATATGTATGGATGAGGTAGGCAACCTGAAATACTGTTGTGCATTGCGTGACAGTATCTAAGTGACACTTGCAAGTAATTTTATAGCGCTCTTTCAATCTCAAACTCTCGAGGTCATTTACCACCCTTCCATTGTTTCCCTAATTATTTGTCCTCATGATCATACTCCCACTGGGGTTGGATGTATTAACAACACTGTGCTTTCATATGCATACATTCTAACATAACAAATAAATGGGTTACATTTAGGTCAAACTTCAAGAAATATTCAACATATTGTAAAGAAGCCAGAGTGTGTTTTGGCTTAAGAAAACGAGTTTCTACGAGTACCGTTCAGTTCAGAACTGTAAGAGAACATTTTTTTTCTACGAGTGTGGCGTTTATTAACAAAGAGGAAGATTCTGGCATCCCATTCTTGTAGATTTACGTTGGCTGCGTGCAATAACATAGCAACAATATGCCACGCTAGAGAAATTTCGTAAGTTTGACGGAATATGCTGAGGAACTTTTCAACTTCCCTTCCGTGATTGTGGAACAATTGATTTTAAGCAATTGAAAAAAATATTTAGACAAGAAAAGATGTAACAAACTACGCAAAATTTAGGAAAATAAAATACACGCTGTTGAATAATGCAAGGAGTAATGTGTATTCAAGCAATATCAAATTGAATCTACGAAAATTTTCTTATCTATCATAAACTTTTTAAAACTTGATGCAAATACTTCACTGAAACGTTTGTGTTAATACATGTCATTACGATGTACATATTTATGAGAGGGTAAAAATAAATCGTAATTAATAGCCCAGTTCAACACAGAAAAGGAAAAAACAATAGAAGTCCATAACGTATTTCAGAACTAAGAGTAAATGGAGGTGGAGGATAGGAATGGTATTATGTGGGAGGGATAGCCAAGACATGTTACGATTGTTCTGTGTGGCCTGATATTAACAAATGCAGAATTCCAGTACCAGTACGTAGACTTGCATTTTCTTTTGAATATCGCCAACTTGGACATGCCTCGTAATGGAGACACTCCTACCAGCCAGTTTCAGCGTCATCACTACTGAGGCCTTACCACATTTATTTTCACGCGTTTTTTATTAACACTCTCTCCCTTAGCTGTTTCTTTGTCAGTAGATAGATTATGTTCCTTCTGGGACAGGGGCTGGGGGCTGTGGTGCTGTGGTGCCGCGACCGCCATATTGTTTCCGGCGGCCATATTGTTTCCGGCGGCCATCTTTTTTCCGGCGGTCATCTTGTTTCCGGCCGCCATCTTGGATTACGTCACTTTCAAAATTTTCCAAAAATTTCCCAAAATTAAAATAAATTTCCAAAAATTAAAAAAGAATTCTAAAATTATTTTCAAAACCATCCACCATCTTGGAATAATACCCCCCCCTGCCCCATTCCCCGCCGCCAAAAATAATCTATTATTATAATGAGTTCTAGGAATGACCACCAGGGGTTTGAGCCACCATTTTTTTCTCACTTGATTCAACTCCACCCGTATACATATACGTTTAAGGGCGACATGTAATGTACCATAGGCAGGACTCTCACCCCTATCACCAATATTAATATTATTATTATTTTTTTTTAATATTAACCTATAGCAGGCAAAATACACAAGTCTTGACAAGTATTATATATCATCACCATCAATCATATCCATTTCATTTTTTAAAAACCTTTTATAGTATAATGTAATTGTGTTCTATGTAATCACTGATTAAGTGTACAAGGACTGTTGCATCTGATGCTCTTTAAGAAAAGTTATGACAGGCAAATA
>PNEQ01094548.1:28909-46215 GCA_003012365.1 Medauroidea extradentata | reverse complement strand
GCCCGAATCTGTTGATACCATTGCCGTGTCTGTTTGGTTCCTGCCTATTACGGCAGGTTTCCTATTGGCCTGGCTGCCAGCTAGCAGCGCAGCCGCCTTACACTGATTGGCGGGTAGTATTTCCGCCATGTTGCTGGCCAGGAACGCCATTTTGCTGGCGTGTGTGACTGAGTTCGCCGAAGTACCAGCTATTTCACTTATGTATTCCTAAATATTCTGTGGACAAGACGCTGAAAGTTAAAAACAGCGAATCACTAACCACGAAGCTGTGCCGCAATGTGTGTGCTGTGTGAGATTCCTTTGCACTTTTAAAAAAATCTGAAAATGACGACAATTTACTTAATTTACGGCAATCTTTAGAAAAAGACAAAATGACTTTTGAATGTTTTTTTTTTTTTTTTTATTTTTTTAGCATATTGTCCACAATATCTAATTTCAGTGTAAATTATTTAATTCTAGTAACACACTTGGTTTTTGTTATTACTATGTTCCCGTAACTTGTGAAATCTGACTTTAGCATGCTGCTATAGAAAAACTGTGAGAGTTAAAAATGTTTACAAGTGGAAAATATAGTCACAAGTAGCATCTATAAAACGAACACTATGTCGTGCAAATATAAAATTTGACATTTTTGCCGCGTGAAGGTCTTGAGCGTGCGTGCCGACGGCGGCATAGGAAGGCCGCGTTCCGAATGTGCTTCGTGTCCACCCCGGGGCCACGACATACCTCCAGTTCTTTGGCACCCCGCCAGACAGCGCGCGCTCCGCCCTCATGAGCCCAGCGCTAGTTGCCTGTTGATCAGAGTCGCTTACATGACACCAGGGAGGATTTTCAGTGAGACACGAGAGCTTTTTACAACAATCTGTTATTTTGCCTTCTTCTTTTGGAACGGGTGACAAGAAATCAGTATTCATGTTAAGGTGGCCGTCTACCCTGGTGGCTGAGCGGTGCGCAGAGCTTAATATTTTGTTCTTAGCAAATAGCGGCTTTCCTCTTCGTCACGGTATAGCTCATTCGGGATAAAGTGAGCACTAAAACTATAACCTTTGAAAAATACCACTAGCCGTTACTACATATAATTCAACATTAACTATAGTTGCCTTACTGCTTGTATGGTTGGCAGCGAAATTACGTAAAATAGTTCAGGGATTTTCCTATTTAAATACAATACAGAAACAAAATCAACCGAAATCAACGTAATTGTATTTTATATAATTAATAAATAGTTTTTATATTAAACTGTATCGATTCATACAGACTACACAATTTAACTTAAACGTGCAAACATTAAGTGACGTGTCCATAGAGGTTAGACATGTCCCGTCGTTAGCCGTTACGCGCGGAAAGATACGGATTGGCTGAAAATAGAACTTTAGCAGGGCTATTTCGAGTGCCCGCTTTATGCCGAACCGCCTATACACAACTTAATAGCTATGCGAACTGTCGACTCGTTGTGGTATATGTGGACGGTAACACATACGACATGATACAGATAATAAATGCTAATGTAATTATTTTAACGACCACTTCAAGGGCGTTTAAGTAGTAAAAAACTACTCTCTATATTTTCTCTATATTTCGTATTTTTGTGATAGTTAATCAAGTAATGGTGTGATATAATTGTTGAAAAGTATCAATATAATGTTTATAAAATAATGATAGCAATGATAATCTTAATATATAAAATGAAGTGTCCTGACCCACTCACTCACTCATCAACGCACAGCCCAAACCGCTGGACCTAGAACCATGAAATTTTGAGGGAAGCTTCCCCTTGGCCCGTAGGCACCCACTATGACTGGATTTTTCGAAGTTCGATAATTAAGGGGGGGGGCGAAAGGGGTGAACTGTGTTTTCAAAAAGTCCCAGATATCTCATTAACCGGGAAATCTATCATAATTTTTTTAACTTCATAATATTGCCCAAATAAATGCATATTTGCGAATATTTCGATTTTGCGAAATTTGAAAATTAAGGGGGTGAAAAGCCGTAAAATGTGTTTTTTATTAATCCGTTATTTCTCGTAAACCATTTCAGAAAGTGAGGTGATTTTTTCTTTAAATTGATGCTTAAGTAAATATCTAAAAAGGACTTCTAGAATTTTTCGAAATTCGTCCTTGAATGCTCTTAAAAAAAATAAAATGTGTTTTGAATTAATCCCACTTAGTATCCTAAACCAGTGGAAATATTGAAATGATTTTTGCTTTAAAATAAATCTTACGTAAATATAAAAAATGTGATTTCTGGATTTTTCAAAATTCGTCCTTGAAAGCTGTTAAAAAAAAATTGTTTTCAAATAATCATCTGTACCGCTTATACCCGTTGAGATATCGAGATGACTTTTGATAAGAAAGAAGCTTATGTAAATATCTACAAACGAATGTCAAGATTTTATGAAATTCGAAAATTAAGGATGTGGAAAGCAGTAAAATGTTACAGTGTCCCGAAAAAAAGAGAATGGTCATGGAAAAATAATTCAACAGTTTTTTCTTTTTGCCAACCTAACTTACTCATAAATAAAACCTCTTGGACTGCAGCCTGTACATACGAAAGAATTATCACGACCTGCCTTTAAGCATTCACTCAGGTATTGTATAAAGTTGGTGGTGTGGGAGGGGTGGGATTACGGGTTCGTATCCCGTGCAAGACTTTGCGATGGGAATTACTATGACATCATACGAGCATATTGCGCGTGCTCTTTACACTGAGCTAAGACAATTTATAGTTCACTGTTATTGAGTACGCTAGCTGTTAAATGCCTTCATCACATATTTTATCCAGAGTTACTGTTTACATTACATAATTTCACGCGGGCAAAGCCACAGCCGGGCAACTATTTTATAGATAAATAAAGATGTTCTGCAATTAAAGTACGCTCAGCGAAGTGGACTGTATAAAGTTGTTTGTATTTGTTGTTTTAAGATGTACAGAGAAGAATATAGTAACACCATCAATTAATACGTACACTGTTAAAAAAAACTTCCTAAAATGTTTAGGAAATTATTATCCCAGACGCAGTATGGGACAGCTATCATACTTCCGTCTTGTAAATATTCCAACCTTTACAAATGTTACAAAACAAGTCTGGTAACTTCAGTATGCATTTAACTGTTTTATAATTAGGTTTAGGAGTGCTACCATGGATGTCTGGGAAACTATTGTACCATACCTACTTTCTCAGCGCTCCTATACGTACATCTGGTAAATTTACAAACTATTTTTTAGAGTTTAATTAAATGTTAGTTTATCTTTTCTATATAGTACACGCGGGCGAAGCTACGATGGGACAGCTAGTGCAATCATAAATAGCAAACACAGTTCCCTATTACAGCAAACTTTATATCGCACAACATGTGTGACGTCCTCTAATCTTCCATTGGTATCTAATGTTTTAAACTTCGTTGATTCTCATTCACATGGAGGTAAGAACAGTCAGGAGGTGGCTTGTTGTAACGTACTTGAAACAGCTTTTTGGGTGTCACGTTATGGTTTGGAGGCCATTAAAGGTTATTAAGAGATGTGTTTATTCAACTTCAAATAATTAAAAAATCTCAGATTTTTACAGCCTACTATAGTAATGTATAAACTATGAAAGTGTAACCTTAGTACTATTATGAACCTTTTTCCTTATGAAGTATGCATGTAACCACCATTGCAATGTATTGTGTTTGTATTGTATATTAGATGTGCTGTATCATTTCCAGACCATTCTGTACAATTTTTTCTCCGAACGGTATGCATTTATTCATCACTGTAATCTATCATGTTTGTATTGTACAGTAGATGTGCTGTACAATTTTCAAACCATTGAAGTTTTTTTTTCTTTCGTTATACTGTAATTGTCTTGTACTTAAACTATTGAAGTTATGTATAGCACTTTGTAAAATACGTTTATGTAAAATTGACGAGCTCTATACCCCACGACTTAGTCGTATATGGGGTCAAACAGATAGAAATAAAATAAATAAATATATATGTGTTAATGCAAATAAGCTATGTAAATAATAACATTGGTTAACTACTTATTTGCTTGAAACAGGCTTCATTACCAACTTATCACATTATGATAAGCTAATGAACACAAGGTAGTCGTGATGTGACATACAAAAATGCGGTTTCATGTGAGTCTAATACAGTTCTGTAGGCATGGCCACTCCCTGCTCATTTATGTAGCACGAACGCTTTTCCATACATAATGTAAGTTCCGTTACAGAAAAGATCTAAAAATTGCTGTGAATGTGTCAGTGGGCTCCTTTTATAAATAACTTAGCATGCAAGATAAGCGGGAAGAAAAGGATTACGGCTAGCTACTTTAGTATTCTGTTGCTGTATTTTTGCACGGAACGCAAACTTCCGAGTTGTAACAGGGAGATTACACACAGCATTTATTTAGCTCCGTCCTACTTCGCCAGTAAACTAAGTCATGAAAGTTTGTTTAAGAAATCGCATCAAAAAAAGGCGGGATTTTAACAAGGAGAGAAATAAAATACATAATTTATGTCACTCTGATAGTTCGCTTAGTTATCTAAATAAAAAAAAACTCCACGCAAATTAAGAACTCGTTTTAAACTGTTATCCAGATAGTGTGTGTAGAGACCGGAAAAATTCGTGGGTTCATAAACCTATAGCCTAGTCTCCAAAAAGATATGTGTATTTAAAAAAACAGCAACTGTTTATTAGCTGCTCGCTGACCCGATGATATGGACCTACATTTAGTTCAGTTCATATTATTGGCTCAGCGACTTACACGAGATGTCAAATGGCCAATTGTGAAAGAGACACGAACTTACAGTTAGTGGAATTCTAGCTTGTGCCTAAAAGAAAACGCATATTTTTCAGGCCCTTAGTCATTAGTGTTGGAAAAAAAATTGCGAGTTCAATGACCTGCATGCTAAGCAGGTAATGGACAAACAGTAGTGCTTCGGTATACACAGGATGATGGATTCTATACTCTATCCATTCCAAGATTGCAGCTTTTGTCACTCCGCCTGTTCCCGCGCTTGAACGTCATTGGCTGTGCAACAAACCGCCGCTCCACCTCCGCGTGTCTCGCGAGCTGTCGACTGGCGACAAGTGGAGAAACAGAATCGCGCCTCGCTGTGGAGGAAATGGAATCACGATGGACGAGGCGTCGTCGCGTAAGTCGTAGTTAATACATTACATGCACATATAGTATTTCATGCGTACAGAGTGATATTATATTACAGAGGATTAAAAAACACAGCTAAACGATAAAATTACCTATCCCGAACTAAAACACAGTAATTTAGCGTAGGGCCTATTTCCTGTCGCAACGACACTGTTAACTAACCAGCCAACCAATGGTCGAGAGCTCACCTGCGACAGTGTTTATTTCTGCTGCAACCTTGGAATGGATACAGTATAGCATGTTGGTCATTGAACTCGCGAAATATTCCTAGCCCTACTAATCATGTTAAATTTAAATAGGCCTTGCTAAAAAAAATATTAGTTTGCAAGAAGAAATTACACACTGTTGGCTTATTCATCACACACACGCGCATACACAGAATTCGTGTAGCTATACCTTCTTCGATAGCGATTGTTTAGCTGACTGTCTGATATGGATAGTGCTGTATTACATCACAGAACATATTCGAATCTATTTTAAATACACTCGTTTAAGTTTTCGAAACAGTCAGTGATTAATCCTACGATATGAAGATACAGTTTGATATCGTTAAAGGTTTTACGGTGTATGGGTTGGATGAGTGTAAACAACTCTATAATGTTTGGTTATATCTCCTACCAAGATTATTTTACCGAGTACGGACTGTCTCCAGTACACTACAAAATTCCCGACGTCATTGAAAGATGTGAACAGAGAGTGGATATAAAATAAGGTCATTGTGAGGTCTTCCACCTCAGTGCGCGCACATCTCATACAAGAAGTTACCAGCATAACTGATAAGCCTACTTTCCTCGAAGTGGGTGCAAATTAACCCGAAAAGTTAAAATCGTTTACGTACACCTAGGAATATTAAACAATATTTAGACATACCATAAACGAAATAAAGAAATGATAAGTCAACTTACTGAGACGAGTACCCAAATCTATGAAACTGGGGGAAATTTTTTTTAGATGTTTATCTCTCATGAAGATAAAAGTGGTCGACGTTTATAAAATAATACCAAAGGATGATATAAATAGACAAAAGTCCAGTAAAATAAGTATAACATGCGTGCCAATATTAATGAACTGCGGAAAAATATTTCCTCGACTATGTCACATTATGATAAAATACAATAATGGCACCATTATAAAAGTTTTAGAACATGATTAACGAAATACACAAAAGTCGAGTCAGTATCCTAAGTAGTATACGTGTGCTAAGTTTAATAAAATTAATATATATATTTATATACTATTTATATATTATTTATATATGTATATATTATATATACATATATATTTGCCTAGATACGTAAAATTATTCTAAATATAAAAAAAATTACCACCGTTTCGCTTTTTAACATAAAGTGAACGAAAAATGCTGTAAAAAGTCAAGTCAAATTTCCAAGGTGTATATCTGAACCAAAATTATTAAAAATTGTAAGAAAATTTTCTCAAGTCTTCCAAAAAAAATGCCGTATTTGAAACACAGGATGAATGAAATATACAAAAGTTAACACAGCTTGCTAATTTGTATATGTATACTAAGTTTGATGAAATTCAGAAAAAAATATTTCCTATGATACGTGATACTATGGTTAAAATACAAAAACGGCTGCCAATTCGAAAATATCAATACAGTATGAACTCAATACACAAAAGTCAAATCAACTGTTTGTATATTATATGTGTACCAAGTTTGATGAAATTATTAAATACGAATACTTAGATATGTAGGTTAATCGAAAAAAGTTAAAATGTCCGCCATTTTAAAAATATGAACTCTTGTTGGACGAAATTCTCGAAAGTAAAGTTAACTTTGTACGTAACTGGATTTGCAGGTAATTTACACGGTCAAGTAATTTTTCTGTGAAGAAATAAATTATTTTGTAGTGACTATAGAATAATTGTGTCAACAAATAAATATGTTTGTTTTAATACAACAAATACACCGACAAAAAAAATTAGTTGCGTCAGTATATTTTTATGCATAAAAATGACGAACTAGCACAACATTTTAAATCACCTCTTATTATACATTATATAGTTCACCTACTATCATAATAAATATACATTTTCCTTACGTCCTATAACAATGCTGATTATTGTGATAATGTGCTGTTGTATGCAGTATTTTAATTTCCATGATGGTTTGAATACATTCCAGTGTTTCGTGTAACATAACGTATGTTCACGACACATATAGCCTTTTGATAATTTTTCACACGTTCCTCTAAGTAATTCCTAGTACATCACATTTTACTCCACCAGACAGATATATTAAAACGATACAATTAATCAAATAAATCAGGACGGACAACGTTTTCTTATACATTTTAAATGTTTAATTTACTTAAAGCCTCATAATTTTGTGTCCAAGCGGAAATGTATTGTTACATTCAATAAAACACCGCAATGTATTAAGACGTGTAACTACAATGAAAGTAATAAATATATGATTTCAAGCAAAAAACCTACAGAACTAACAATCATTCCTACGAGCAAGATAAAAAGTGGCACCATAACATGTTCAATACGTAAAGATTTCAAATAATGGCTGTCTGAATGTGAACTAAATTGTTCTGAGACAGACATATCATCAGAAAACCACTTAAGAATTACTCCTCCTTCAAATAATCGACCGAGATATTTGTCAAAAACTCTTTCAAACGGTGATCTGTACGGATACACGTAACAAATACGCCCGATATAAGCACATTCTTTGATAACGTGTAGTAAAGGACTGTTTTCCGTCCAGTACTCTCTCGACTTGACGAAGAGTTCAAGTTTCCAAGTAAATGACACCAGCGATATGTTCCTGTATTTTACTATCATATCCAGTACCTTACTACTGTCATTCACAAAAATTGTTCTACTTGCAATGCTGACAATAGCATCATCCATCTCAGATATCTGTTCTATTATTTCACCGATGTCTTCGTATTCTGCAGGAATCTCAGCAGCTGCAGGGATTCCTAGTTTGTCAAGGTCAGCAATCGTGTCAATATCAGGATAGAAGTGGGGCGTTGTCAGATAGCTTGTCAGACCACTGCTGTACGAATTCATCATAACGAGACTCAACAGAAGACAACAAGAAACAAAAATTCTGTGAACTGATTCAGTTTGATCAAGTACCGTAGCGCCACTCGTGAAAATTCGGATTACTTCCATGAATATTCTGAAATCTAGGGACACGCCCAATATGATTGTGTTCCATATAATAAATGTAACAAAGAACGTAGTTAAATAGAGAGTCCAAAGTGCTGCAGTAAAAGGCATTACAACATTCAGATACACTGGTTTCTGCTCTGATTTACCAACTATATGTGAAATGCAAGATTGGTCAAAAGCGTAAGATGTTTCCATCTGATTGCTGACAAATTTTAAGAACAAAGATCCATATAAGTCAACCTTTCTTGTTCCTTTCGCGGTACCTCCATGTTTATGTGTAATTAAAGTCCCATTAATTTTTTTCACGATTTCAAGTATAGGTCTACTTTCGTAGTTGTACCCGACACTACGTTTTATATTACTGAGAGTCCAGTCGTTTCTGGAAGATGTTACCTCCACTGTGATTTCTTTTCTTTGAATGTCATCCAGTTTACTATTTAATAATTTCTTACAGTCTGGCGCATCACAAGATTCTAAAGAAATTCCACTCTCACTGAACTGATTGAATACTAAGACAAATTGGTTACCTTTTCTTGCTAAATCCTTTCCACAGTTTTCACCAGTCTTCTTCTGCACCCAGTAGTTGGTAACATATATCAAAATCACATTGAGTAGTCGGTATTTATCCCAAGTCATACTTACCTGAGAAGTTAACGAACATGTCGCACTTGAAGTTACAATCAAAATGAAAGGAGAGTGCGGTGTCCAGAAAGAAAGAGATGCCAACACATCTAGCTTTTCCCAGAACACATTATTCACACTCTCGGTAAACCAGAAGACAGCGTGTGTACTGGCCATAGACATGAGGTCTTGAGGGAAGATGGACACGAAGCTGTGGTCCTGGTACATTTGTAGAGTGATGCTGGAAGTGTAGGTTGTGTCGTGGAAGTGAGACATAACCTCGTCAGCTGCCTGGAGATTGGAGTTGTCCTGCACCACAAATGTCACAAACTCCATTGTGCTGGAGAATACGTTGTCTATGAAGTGTTTGCTAGTCTCTGCTATTTTATGTTCTCTGCAACTGTTCTGTTTCACGTATATACCAACTGCTGAAATGTTAATTAAAAATGGTAACTGTACAGAAATAAGAATGGCGATAGATAAAAACATTTTATGCTGATGTTGAGTTAGTCCATACCAAGAAGCAGCTTAAATATAAAGACATACACGTGAAATGATACAAATATGTTACTATTTGAGCCACGTCAATCTCTTGCGTCCTCCTTTTCCGCTAGGCATCGCACAACAAACAAGCTTCCAGAATTTTTTTCCTCACTCTTATATTGATCGCTTACAGCGTAACAGTAATATATCCTGTGTCCTAAAAAAGTGGAAGATCGTGTTCATTGCAACACAAGGTAACACTTTTATACACATTACGTTTTTATCCACAAATCAATTATCGCATGGCAACATTCGACCGATGTAATCACAACGTGGTCGAAAGTCTGTGCCTATAAAACAATCCAGTAAAAATGCTTTTAGGAACATATTCTACTTTATTTCCTTTTACATAGATTGATTATAGTTGTAAGATATTTAAATATATACTAGTTCTCATATCAAATTATCAGTGAAACCACCATAAATGTGCTTGTGTTGTGTTCGCCCATGCATGTGAAATGTTGCAACACTGTGAAGGAAAAATCCGAATATAAAAAGCCGTTATACAAATCACTAATAAGACTGTAAGTACCTATTACTAAGAGGCAGGAAAATGTCGCGAGTTCGATGGCCTACAGGCGACACTCCAATGTCTCAAGTATTATAGTGATATACTTGTTTACAGGCTGCTGATCCCTGGGAAGCCATTCACCAGAGAAACATATAGGAGTTGGTCATTGTTTTCTTGCAAGTTTGTAATTGGATGACAATAATGCAGAACGGTTATTTGTGAGATTTGTAAAATCAAGCTTGAACTATGAGTAATTTACGGAAATTTCATGTCCGTGCCGACATTAATTTCGGACAAGTTTGACTATATTTTTTGTTAAAATCTGTATTTTTGAGAAGTTGTCAGATGCTGCAGTAAGAGCTGGTACAAGATGTAGCTTAGACTCAAACAAGCCTGCAATGTGTTCCTCGAAATCTATCCTCCAATCTTCTTCTGTTGGAGCCCAAGTTCTGTCATTATTGCCCGCTGGATAAGAACTATAGGCATTTTCTTGTGGGAATATGTCTATAAAGTCCGGTACAGACTATTCATAATTCAGTGTAGAATTCCGTAACTAATTCAGTACAAGTAGCACTGCGCTAGTGTGTACCGCAACAACACTGGTTCCACACATAATTCCGTGCTGATTTTAACAGATACAGCCCGTTCTATTTTTTCATTATAGTGTATGGTCACGCGCATGCGCAATGCACAGTTTCAGCCACCGCGAATGTGAAGTACGCAAGTAGGGTTGCCAATATTAAATGAACAGAAATAAATTTCTTATTTCCTTCAACAAACGACCATCGGAGTTTTCGAAACCTAAATAATACAAGATTATTTCACTCATTTGGCAATTACACGTAACTTATGTAATATGTTGTGAAATAGTTTTCGAGAATTTTACAGTTACACTAAACATCATAAATATATTTTTCTTCTTTATGTACCGAAACATGTTAGTAAACGAAGATAGTGTGTACACAACACTGAAGTGTTGCTACATCTCTATATATAAAAATGAACACTGACTGATTGACTGACTGACTGACTGACTGACTGGCTGACTGACTGCCTGACATATCAAACTGCAGCCCAAACCACCACTGGACCTTGAATCGTGAGATTTTTTGTGGGTGTTCCCCTCAGGTCGAAGGCGAGCACTAAGTAGGAATTTCTCGAAATTCGACCTCTAACGGGGTAAAAAGGGGTTAAATGTGTTTCCGAATAAACGTCGATAGAGCTCAAACCCGACAACCTATCATTGTGATTTTTAATTTAATAGGACACACATAAAAATGCATATTAGCCAATTTCAGGATTTTTAGAAATTCAACATTTAAGAGGGTTTTTCCGATTAACTATCGATACCTAGTGAACCCTTCGGGATAGAAAGTTGGTATTCACTTCAAAATGTTGCTTACGTAAATACCCAAAAAGCAGTTATATGATTTTTTGAAATTCAACCCCAAAGCAGTAAAAACGGGCAAAACGTGTTTTTCATTAATCGTCTATATCACTAAAACACAATTGACTATCGCCGTGATTTTTACTTCAATTGGTTACGTATATAAATATCTATGACAGGACTCCAAGACGTTTCGAAATTCTTTAATTAAGGGGGTGGTAATACGTGAAATATATTTTCGGTTATTCCTCCATATCTATCGAACCAATCAAGATATTGAACTACTCTTTGATTTAGATTGAAGCTTTCGTAAATATCCTATATATCATAAACATATATTTTCCGAATTCAACTCCAAAGAGGTTAAAAAAGGGTGTGTATATATATATATATATATATATATATATATATATATATATATATATATATATATATATATATATATATAGAGAGAGAGAGAGAGAGAGAGAGAGATTCCTTTGATTTTTATGTAGAGACGTGATCTTTGTTAAAGATTAATGCTTACTCAATACCTGAAAAGTAATTTCACGAATTATCGAAAAATCTCCTCCTAAGGACCTGAAATAGGGTGAAAAATGATGAAATGTTTTTTTAATTAATCGTCGATACATCTTGAACCCAATGGGTTATTGTTGTGTTCTTCACGTCCAAGACAACCAGTTAAGTATACTAATGCGTAATTCAAAGATTTTTCGAAATTCGCTCTCTTAGGAGGGGAAAAGACCTGTATTGTGTTTTAGATAAATCCTCGACATCTATCGAACCCGTCTAGATATACAGTTAATTTTTGTTTCAGGATGAAGATAACAAAAATAATCTCAAATTCGTTTTTAAGATTTTTCTAAATTCTAACTCTCAGTACTGTGCAGGGGTCACGTGTGTTTTTTAATATATGATCTGTTTTGATTCGACTGAGCGGGCTACCGTCGTGATTTGCACTTCAATTGGATACTTATGCAAATGTCTATGATGTGAAATTTACAAATTTCGAAATTCGACACCAAAAAGGGTGAAAAAGCGCAAAATTTGTTTTCTATCAACCCTTAATATCTATCGAACCAGTAGAGATATTGAGGTGTTGTTCGCGTCAGAGTGATGCTTGCATAAGTATTTTAAAAATTATTTGTAAGTTTTTTACTTTATGAGATAACTTGATTACTAATAATAAAACTAAGTTTGTGAACTTTCAAGGCAAATGATCCGGAAAGCAAGTACGACCAGAGAGAAATAAATTATACAGGAGTTCACGCTGCAGAAACATATCGAGACGTGGTACTGTAAAATCTCTATGAGCCCAGGATATGAATATTTTATTTTTTATGTTAAACTTTTTTAATGAATTATTTCGACGTTACGTGACACAGTTGTTTGTAGTTCAGATCAACATTCCGGGAGGTTCTGGGCTCGTATTCCGTTAAAAGTTGTGTGCGAAAGTTTAATTCTGACACACAAAAATTGCAAAGCAGATCAAATTAGTTCAATTTACATGTAGTCGTTTAAAGGGGGTAAAATGGATTATGCACCTTACTTTCCACTTAGGTCCTTTGACAACATCGGCTCACATAATATATTATCTCACTAATCCCACGGTTTGGGGCACCAAATACGTTTCCACGAAACCTTTCCTCACCAAAACTTTCTAATTGCATTAAACTTAAAGTGAATATTTTGAAAATGTTTAATAGAGGGCATCGTTACCAATTGTTACGCACAGGATAAATCAGACGTTTTTCATTCGATTAACCTCCTACATTTAAGAGTCTATTACTACCCCACAACTTAACTTTGCAGTGATATAAATAAGGCCCAGGTGAAGTCGCTGTTAGTGGCAGGGACAAACTTAAGACTGCTTATTCTGCTGCAGAGTTAGCTCACTTACAGCTTCGCCATTCTAACACTTGATGACTGAAGTACCAATCTGATGTACGAAGAGTTTTTTTTTTAACTATAGTAAATATTATCAGTTATGAATAATACTCGCGGAAAAAGCCGCGGGGGACTGCTAGTTCTGGTATAAAATCACAATCGAAATTTATGAACAGGATTAAGTCAGTATTTGAGTATAGAATTAAAGTTAGTGTGTACCGGGCTTAAGGTAAACTGTATGGAAGGAATGTGTAAGCTTCTATAAATCCTCTAGGTAGAGGTTGTTGTTGAAGTGCTAACAATCCATAGCAACTGAGCTCGCAGACCTCCTTCACTTTCATTCTTGTTTCAATGTACAACGTAAGACTTTCTTGGTCTGGACGTAACGGTGATACGCTGCCGGGAGATCTGCCAGCTGAGCGCCTGAAGCAAGTGGTGAGCAGGCAATAGTAGACCTTAGTGACCGCGCTCTCCATGGCCCCTGTTCGAGCTCTTTTTGTTCCACTTTCACAAAATGCAAAGCGGAGACACTATTACATTGCTACAGGAAATTATAGCCAGTATGTCTAGCCATGACTCAACACTATTCTCTATCTTTCTTTGTCTCTCTCTCTCTCTCTCTCTCTCTCTCTCTCTCTCTCACGAAACTTTTACTCAAAACACAAAATTGATAGGAATTCGAGTTCGTGCAGAAGTTGTTAGATCTTTGTACCACTTTTTTTAACTAGCCCACTTTCTTGTCTGTCCGTTTGTTTGTCTGTTCGGTACAAAATTTGCAATCGAACTGGATGACAATGCAATATTAACTCGCTTTATTGTCTGGCTGTTAGTTTTTTAGTTTGTTACAAGTTTTGTTTGTTTAGGACATATTGTATATTTTCACACTCACAAAATTAACAATAAGAAAATAATTGTTTGGATAAAAATAATAGCATGTCACATTTTTAAAACTGGCTAAAATTATAAAATTAATTTCTCCTATGAAAATACTTGTAACATTTTAAACGGGGGATAAAAAGCGGGCAGCATACAATAAATAATTTATGCACGAACAGTTCACTTAAGACCGAAGTCACTAGTATTACACTGCCAATGATATCAATTGTTGTGTGAATTTTCTGAACGACAGCTATTCTCACACTCCTTACCACTATCTATTGCATGCGTTCCACAGTTACATTTTTACAACTTGCAAATATTTTCATGGGAGGAATTATTTTATACATTTTAGTACACTTGAAAACGCGGTGTACTAAAATTTTACTGTATTTATTATAGTACTTCGTGACCCATATTTGCAATGCGTATAAAACATATAAACATAGATATACGTTTGTACATTCCGTCAAAAATATTCTCTGTTACACTGGTAATATTCCGAGAAAGTAGCACTTACTCAAATTCATTTGTGAGGATTTTTGAGATATTTTACCTCGCTCTTGCAGACAGAAATTCCTTGCCAGGACCGCAGCGAGGATTTGTTTTTCGGAGGGGGGGGGGATGGGACCACTTTCGACAAATCTTTAGTGGACCAATGACACACTCGCATAGTCAAAGTTTGATCACTGTCTCAAATGTACAGCCACGCACTCGCAAAAACAGGATTTTCTAAACTCGTCCAACTACCACGGTCCGCTGGTTTTCTGTGGGGAAGGTTAGACAGGGGACCTTTAGAACCCATGAATACTCCCTTTATAAAGGTTGTATTCCTGCTTCTTGAACAACAGTGTTGAATAGAGTACAGAGCAATACCGGACATGGCCTCTTCTTTAGCATTATGTACAGTAATTTGGCGACATACGTTCAGCCGCTATCCAAACAGCTAAAGGTTGAAGCATAACGGTGCGAAATTCAAATGTATCACGTTCACAGTGATTCTTTTAGCTGTATCAATAAAATTTTCTTCATTAAAGTTAATGCTTTGGTAAATTTTAACGATAACATAAACGCTTTTAAACACTGCACATTTATAAGTACCAAATTATGTAATCATTAAGATTTATAGGAGGCGTGGTACCCCCCTCCCCCTCCAACCAACGCGATGCGAGATCGATTCCCAGCGGGGTCGGTCCCTGGATTGTCGCATGTGGGAATCGTGCCGGGCGATGCCGCTGGTCGGCGGGTTTTCTCGAGGATCTCCCGTTTCCCCCACCTATTCATTCTGGCACAGCTCTGTACTCACGTCACATCAGGGGGCTTATTCTGAGTTTCTGTTTCCTACGAAAAAAGTTGTTACTGAGCGATAGTCGGTTCCAAACGACTGTTTGGTATTCTAAGTTTAAAACGGGGGTCGTTTGACGTCACGAGTCCGGTAGGAACTTACCAACTGCTCGCGAGCAGTTGGAAAGCCTGAATTTCGTCGGTAACTCGCAATGGCGGGTATATGGCGAGGTTGTAGTTATATCTGCCATACTTATACATGGAAAGGAAATGTTGTTTCTATCTCAACGACTCGGCTTAATTAAATGGAAATAATAATTTACAGTAACTGCCATAATATCCACAACTATTTTCTTCTTATTTGTGTACTTGTGGGACAAGTCTCTTCTACGAGATATCTAGCAACGTGAGAAAATGTTGAACAAAACAATCCTTCAGCAAATACACGTAATGAGATTAAATAAGTAAACAGCTGGAAAACAAAAGACGCGTATATATTTGATATTCGTTAAATCTATAAATTTAATTGTTTGAAAAAATTGATGAAGCATGTGAGTTTGGCTCAGTTGGATGCGGCGTGAGTTAGCCTGCTAAATTGTTTTTTGGATTCGTGGTTCAAATCCCGGTCACTCCGTGATTTTTTTATTACTTTTTAAAATTATAGTTTACATGTGTAGATAATTAACTTCTTTGTTAAAAACTTAACCATGTTGTTATAACATTGTTTTTACACATACGCGTGCGCGCACACACACAGAAATTGGCTTACACACCCATCCAAGTTTTTTTTTTTTTTGCCCGCGACTTCATTCGCGTGGTTTTAAATTTTGGAAAATTCTAAACCATAGGAAAATATTGTGTTACTCATCATTTAAAAGTGTTTCGCTAAATTTTTGTATCCCTCGTCCTGCTTGCTCTGTTTCGCCACTTTCCTCCCTTTCTTTTTATAATAACTTTTAACATGTTATTCAATTCTTACCTCCATGATATGTAAAAATTTTCTGTCAGTAACCTTCGATGGTGCACGCATAACCCACCAAAATTTAATCGCAATCGGAGGAATGGTATAGAAACGCATATGTTACGTGAAATAATAATAATAATAATAATAATAATAATAATAATAAACACGCATATATATTTCTTTCTCCGCTCAATAGAGTCTATTGGAAACACATGCACATGTCTGAAGTTAGGACATAATTACACTTATTTTCCCACATTAAAAAAAATTAAAATTCGAACTGAAAATGCACATCTTCGTAGATACTGTAGACTAAGCTTTGAACATTTAGTCGACTCAATAAAAAATATACTATCTAGGACGCTTTTTGTACAGGTTTTATAATTATTATGTACTAAAAATATTTACGTTTGTTAGCAATCCACTCAATTCTGTCTGATTGTATAATAACAGTAAATTAAGTGAAACAATAATTCTACGTGAAATAAACAATTTATTACAAAAGAATAAGTCACGTACGACTATAACACATAATATAAAACAACTTTTAAAAAAAGTAAAGAATCGATTAAGATTTGAACCACAAATTCTACTTCAGCTAAAAACGAACACTCGCGCTAGACCACTCCGCTACCGCTACACGACGAAAGAGACTCCAAAAAGAAAATATGAGAAGAATGTTTCGGTGTTTAAACGAAAAACGTTTAATTGCGTGTTATTACCCGTTTGAGTTGAGGAAATGTTTTTAAGTTATCAACATTAATATTATCTATTATTTGACACTTGCATAAGTTCATGAAAACTCCTAAAATTAAGAAAAACGGTCATATACACCTGAATGTTGCAGTGCCCGCCATCTTGGCACGCTGCTTGAAAAAGTCGTTAGAGCCGAAGATACCCGAACGCGCTGGCCCTCGTGCCGACTAAAACT
>PNEQ01094548.1:6753-23614 GCA_003012365.1 Medauroidea extradentata | reverse complement strand
GGAGTTAGAGATGGCATGTTGGGATTTCCTTGAAGTCGATTTATATATGCCAGTTTTACGCGAACATTGCGTTATTGTAGACCGACACAGCATCGAGTAGATCGAGTACGGTTTTCGTAAGTGCCTCGTATGGTATTGATACTGTAGAATGAACACAATTGAATGAAAACGGTTACGTGCGTTCAATTCGGATTTAAAGAGAGAACAGGTATGTGAAATACATCTGCTACTGTTACATTTCATGAGTAAAAAGGCCATGTTTTACATTTGCATAGTGTAAATTATGTGGTTAATCAATTGTTTATGTAGATAAACCTAGCGTACTAACCTGAAAATATGGTCACATATGCCTACATTGTTATGAATATGTACGCCACTGACGATGTGCAACTGCTTGCTAATAGCAATAAAACAAACAAATTTGTGCACAAAATGTTTAATAAATAGCATAAATGTTAGTTTAACAATGGTGTCCATGCACAAACAGTTGGCGATGTCGGTACACACAGAAATGTGTTTCTAAACGCAAACATATAGCTCAGTTTTAATATTATTTCAACATTTTGTTTCCCAAACAACGTACTGTAAACTGCGATAAACACAACATATCTGCTATTCAGTAAATCACTTTAACTATGTTGCTCTTCAAACTTCGTGTAAAATACATTGTCTCTAATGGCGGAAACAATGTCATGGTCTACAGTGACCACGTGTATAACGTTCAAGCAACAAGGGCACAAATACACTGACTTCAAGTGTTTGCCTGGGCAGTGTATGGCATGGCCACCCCCTGCGGCTAGTGTAGTGCACACAGTATGTTTAAGCCTTGAGTTCATATTCATGATGTTTAACTAATTAAAATTTTAAAAGTATTTAAAAGGAGCAGATGCCATAAAACCGTTACCTACAGATGTTCGAAATTGTTTATACTATGTTGACTACTTTTTTTTTTTTTTTTTTTTTTTTTCAAAACGTAAATGTCTATAAATTTGAGTAATTACGTCTTCATTAAATTTTCTTTAAGACAATAACTAGCCGAAATTGTAACAAAAACGTATGTTTTAAAAAATTAGGCAATATAGTACGAACGATTTTCAACGTTTCTTTGTAACGATTTGGCGATAGCTGCTCCCTTTCAGGATTTAAAAAATAAAACTTTCTAAAATAGCATAACGGGGCCGTAACACAACTACATGTCATTCACCAGCGACAGACTGATATTTCCAGTTCCCACCATAGGCGTCTATGAAAATCCACGAGGGTAGGATAGATCAGCCAAAATTTCACGTTCATTGTGTTCGAAATTTAACCCGTGTGAAATTTACCTGTGTTCGAAATTTCAAATGACGGAATCTGGATCAACTACTAGAAATTAATATTATATTTAAATATAAATGGAATAGCAGTAAATTATACACTGCAGACGGAGAGTTTAGTAAAATATTTATCTTGTAGAAAATATAGTGGCAATTTTCGGGTTCCCGCCATCTTGAAACCTTGAATAGCATTGCAAACGTTCATCAAATCCTGGTAACTGACAAAACTAGGTCACGTGACTGAGATAACCCACCCTACTCCAGCGGGTGTATTTTCTTAAGTGCCTCATATGTTCAACCTTAGAGCCTATACACGATTGAGAACTTTAGCATTTCACTTTAACATTTTATTTTACGGTAGCTTTCAATACATGGCTTCTTATAGAGTCGCACACAACGGCGTCGCCACAGCTAAAGTCAAGCAGCCTTAACTTTACGTTCCCGATAAACTGAGCACCTTAAGTCTAAGTCAAAATGGCCGTTCGAAAAGAACCAGCTGATTATGTATGCTAGAATGAAAAATATTTATTTGTGAATGTCGTTTTGTTCTCCAGTATTGGAATTTTGTGAGAAAGTAAAACATCCTGGTAAGCAGCGTTGGAGAAATATTGGTAAATGAATGTTAAGTTGTGTCAATAGGTAGCGTTGCCTTTTTTCTGAAAAATTATTATAATAAATGAAAAATATTAATAATTGGGCTTATATTTTGAATAAATATGTGATATACTTTTATGGTAAATTTATTATGATTTATATTGTAATATTTTCGTAAAAAAATATTCAATTGGTTTTCAACTGTCGTTACTGTAACTTTATGTTTGTATTGTGTATTTACGAAACACATATATTAACGGAAACGTAAAGTCAGATGTTAAAGTCTTCAATTTTGTATAAGTATGCACCCTTGTTTTCCTCGAAAATAATTTTACCTCAGTTTGTTTCAGTGTCTTACGTGCACATCTGCAGTTATGCTTCATGGTTATTGGCAGCGAGTCTATGTGAAGAGCCGTATCTCGTTTGACTGAGCCAATTACAATAACGTTCTTGTAACACCACACGTCTGTGATTTGCCGGTAGAATACCAGGGCTCGTGAGAGTTAAAATATCCAATCACTGACCACGAAGCAGGACTGCAGATTTGCACGTAAAGCACCGAAACAAAGTGGGGCTAAATTATTTTCGCGAAAAACAGGGGACCCTATGTATAGGTTAAGGTTAATTCTACTACAGGTTAGAAAGATCAATGTTATAAGTTTGGCACAGGGAAAATTTCTGCCACTTGAGCGCTGGTATCGCTAATGCACCAAACTGACCAATCACAGAGTTTTCCTAAATTTTAGAAATTTATTAAGTTGATAATTTAAAACGCGAAATTGGTTTATTTTCACTTTAAAATTAAATGACAAGTATAATTTCCAAGTTTATTTGAATATAATTTTATTACGGTTTCGTATTTATCTGGTCTCTTAGCTATTGAAGCGAAACTAGTGGCAGAAATTTTTCCTGAACCAAGCTCTCCCATAAGAAAACGTATTTTCTTTCTAACCTGTAGTAGAATTAACCTTAGTATAGGTCTTTAAACATCGCCTCGTCCTATCTACTGACTCATCCTCCGTCGATTCGCAGTTCGACTCTTGCCCATACAAGTGGCACTGTCAAACAGGGTTCCTGCTCTTCTGGATGTGTCATACGGTCACATATACGGTGGGGGTAGCCTACCAACCTACTTCGACGCCCACTGCCGCGTAATGACTCGTCTCCAACAATCGTTGATGCTCTGGTCATGTCCTGCCATCCCTGCAGCTTCGTACCATTAATTTTGAATCAGCCTACATATAAATAAGAAGTGTCTCGCCCTTTTGTAAGAGAAAGTGAATTGCTGTTGAAAATATAACATTTACTTCTTTGTCTACAAAAATAGATGCGAAGAAGGGTAGCTTTCAAATTTTTCTTTCGTTCGTGTTTCGCAGGAAAAAAAACTTATCTCTCTCTACATATGTATAGGATGAGTCAGGAGTAAAGGGCAATATTCTAGGACGTTATAGTACTGGTCATTGTGATCAAATAAGTTTTCATGTGAACATGGGATCAATATGTAACGATTATCGAGATAGTCTCGTTTGATTGAAAAACACTGAAAACCTGCAAATGTATCTTATTGTTTTATTTTTGTGCTTTTGTGTTCTCGTTTCAGTGACAAGGAGATTGTAATAAATTATGAATCACACACCTTTCTCTTTGTATTTCAATTTAAGTCAAGTTGGCAATGGGTGACAGATTTATTGATTATTTTGTGGGCTGTGAACTTGAACGCTATTATTTTAATGGTTGTGTTTTTGTTTCTACATTTGTTTTGTGATACCGACAATGTGAACGGATAGAGTGAACCGGACAGTTCACGATGCCACACATCTACATAAATGCAGAGTATGTAGACATGCTGGTTGTTTATGGCATCTACAATTGTAGTTCCACTGCAGCTGTAGAAGAGTACCACCACCGTTTTCCCATGAGAAGAATTCCTAACCGAAGTGTGTTTTCAAGGGTTTGTAATATATTGCGGTAAAGTGATTCGCTTCCTAGTGCTCATGTGAGTTCGAAAAAATACACGTTAAAGTAAAAATATCGTTTACATCCAAATTTTATTTATTTTATTTATTTATGTATTTACATTCAGTGGACCCTAGTGAGTCAAGCTCATGGAGATGGAACATGTCATATAGATTAACACATGACAACAGAAACAAATCCATAAAATACAAGCAAGACGAAATATCATACAAGACCGTTCATAAAAGCATACTGAAAAGTATGCGCAATAATAGTGATTATTACAAACAACCAATGTAAATTCATATCTTTACTCTATTTTGATTTTAAGAAGACTATAATTTCCTGAATGCTATAAAAGTCATGAGGATCAAATAGGTTACGCAAAATTTTCGTAAAAGTTTTTAAGTCGCCACAGCCAAAGTCAAGCAGCCTTAACTTTACGTTCCCGATAAACTGAACACCTTAAGTCAAAGTCAAAATGGCCGTTCGCAAAGAACCAGCTGATTATGTATGCTAGAATGAAAAATGTTTATTTGTGAATGTCGTTTTGTTCTCCAGTATTGGGATTTTGTGAGAAAGTAAAAAAACCTGGTAAGTTGATCTTTGAAAGAACTGTGCAATGGGAGTGCATGACTGGATTCAGTTTCTTGGACGTACTCCATTGCAAATTTAATGACTGTCAAAGAAAACTAAACAAATAAAAGAAAACCATAAAATAAGCAGAGTATGCTTTAGTCAGCAAGATACATACACAACAAGAAATTCCAAAATGGAATCGGGACAAATAGAAACAAGGAACAAACAGGTAATAAATGAAAATAATAACAAATAAAATAAAAAACCAAGTAACATGCGACAAGACGATCATCAGTCGCACTCGTGTTCCTGAACCCTGTGTGTCTACCTGATGACGGGAACAGATTCCAGTTCCCGAAACGTCGTAACACTGTCTGTCTGGAAAACTACTGTGTTTTGTTTCGTCTCTTCGTTGTGTCGTTTGTCTTTTCTGTATATGTATGTTATCTGTTGCGTTTTGTCTCGTCTATTTGTTGTCTTTTTGTTATTTTTCTGTTTGTGTCTGATATTTGCTGTGTTTTTTATTTCATCTCATCGTTTTGTCGCATGTTACTTGGTTTTTTATTTTATTTGTTATTATTTTCATTTATTACCTGTTTGTTCCTTGTTTCTATTTGACCCGATTCCATTTTGGAATTTCTTGTTGTGTATGTATCTTGCTGACTAAAGCATACTCTGCTTATTTTATGGTTTTCTTTTATTTGTTTAGTTTTCTTTGACAGTCATTAAATTTGCAATGGAGTACGTCCAAGAAACTGAATCCAGTCAACCTGGTATGTGCTTAGTTTATTATAATCTCCTTGTCACTGAAACGAGAACACGAAAGCACAAAAATAAAACAATAAACTACATTTATAGGTTTTCAGTGTTTTTCATTTTCCTTAGTTCTTTCAGTCAATTTGTAAATTATCTTTTATCCAACTGTTTGCATAAAAAATTGCGATTTAACTAATGGGAAATTTTTATGTATTCATACGCTTAAATTAAACGTTAAAATGTCAGGCGGAATTATCGACCTTGAAAAGTGATGACTTCGCCGTGAACCGTGAGCTAGTCGCTGCCTGCAAACGCCGGACGTATCCCAGATCCTCCGCGCGCACGCACTAGCAAGCTGGCGGCGAGCCGCGAGGATCTAGAGGCTGCCAGGTGGGGTCCACGTGCCGGCCGCTCCTAGTGTAGTTCGTCGCTGCGAAGTTGGCAGCGCGCTCCCCCTCCACCATTCCCCTCAGCACTTCCATCAGAAGCTGGCTGTTGCCTGTTTTGGCTCCGCGGGCGCGCAGTTCTGTCGTACCCGCGAGCGAATCGAGGCCGGCAAGTGCAAGTTGTTTTTTGTTTTTGTCTCCCGCCATTACAAGCGTACATTGTTGGCACACGTTTCGAGACTGGTGTGGTTCTTGTGACTCGGGGGGAGGACGTATGTGCGTTAGGTTACTAGGACGATTGGTGTTTATTGGTGTTTGCTTGTGAATTATCTACGCTTGTGTGTTTCCATGTAAAAATTGTGTCGTTCTCGCCTACTTACGTCCATTCTGACAACTCCTCGTCCGGGATTTGGACATGTAAAACCTTGTTACGAGGTAAGTCCTAATCATAGCCTTTAGACAAGTCAGGATGTATTTTTCTTCTCAGGTATACTACGGTCACAAATGTCGGTGTGACCTTAACCTTGTTTTTTTTTCTGCCTGTCTGCCCTACCAACCTCGTGAATGGAAGCTGATGTTTCGGATTATAATTTAGCTGATTTTCGCGTTGACGTAGGGCGTACAAGTATGACCGTGAAACGATGAAAGTGTTGAAAAACGAAATGCCCGTCCCTTGACTGTGTGTTTACTGCCACGGCCCGACCGCAAAGGACCTTGGGAAGTTCTTCGCTCTAGCGTGAGTGTGTCAATACTCTCTTGATAACAGGCCTGCTGTACGCGTTTGTTCGTGAGTGGAAATGTTTTTATAGAGTGGGAGGGGGGAGGTTGTTTGTGTGTGTGTGTGTATTAGTATTAAAGCCGGCAGGATGGCCAGGCTGACGGGAATGCCAAAGGTCAAGCAGCCAGTGGGACGTGACCTTATAATTACCAGCCGTCTCTCAGCAGTGTACTGGCCACTTCACACAATAAAAAAGAAGAGTTAGATGGGGCAGAATACGTAGTCTCTTATACGTTAAAAAGTATTTTTCTCCCTTCAGACAAATATGGTGTGACTTAAAGTGTTGTAGGTTAGGCTAGGTTAGGAACCTCGGAATACTTTCTCTACTACAGCAATGCTTTTATTTTACTAGGCATTTTTTTTAACCGTTATGTTTTCAGGCACTCAAACGCCGAACGTTCTCATTAATTTAATTTAAAATATGGAAAAACAATTTACTGTCATTTTCTTTACGGATTCTGCAGCAAGGCGATTAATTGTGAGTAAATTACTTATTTTTATTGTTACCTGACAATTATGCTGGACATGAATTACATAGTACGTTAGTCCGCACTGTACTGCCATCATTTAAGTTTGACTTGGTTTTCGCCATTCGCCTATTTTAAGATAGGCTATATTTTCAAATTATATTGCCTATACTAACTTTAATACGAGACATTTGTGATTGGCAACGTAGTTCAGTAAACACGTTAATGAATGTTAGTAAATCAGCCGATTTTGAGATTGTAAATAGTACGAAATTTTTGTGTTCACGTGTTGAGCTGTTGTGAGTCATTTTGGTTATTTCCGAAATCAAATAGATTACCGGTAAAATACTTATTATTTATGTTAAAGATGTAGAATGACATTCTCGGAAATCAATCAAGATATCAGTTCTAAATAAAGGTCTTAATATTGTGATTTCGCTCCGTAATATATTTACTTTCGTTTAAAATATGATGCTTAGTCCTACTAAAAAACTTGGAGGATTGTCCAAAGAACAGACTACTAACATATTAGCCTACTTAAACAGCTATTTTCATTTACGAATCATAACATTTTCATTCAAAAAAATATTATAGCGCTTTACCATAATAGAAAGGCCTTAGGATTTAAATTTTTACATACGCATTATATGATTACTTTGAAACCGGTAACATCTATTCTATTTACTTAGTATTTGTACATTAGATTTTACTAAGTTAGCTTAATTATTGGTCAGATGTCATGCATATAGATTTTTAGTTTATGTGAAGGTAGACTGTATTTCATCGGAAAGCTATAAGTTTTTTTATATGTTTTAAATAAGTGTTTTCTAAACAAGCAAAAATAAACGAAAACCAGTAGGTTAAGATAGGCTGGTTCAAAAATGGTAGACAAGGCTCTGTAAGTGTTATGGATAAATAAGTTTCTGCCAATATATTGCGACATTCTGAGCTGGTTGATTAGCAGCCTATGTTTTATTTAATATTTCGTACTACTTGTAATCCGTACCATCGTATTCTGTAATAAGAATATGTAGATACTAATTTTTTACATGAAGGCCAACATAGAAATGCGTATATATTTATTAATACGTTTAGGCTAATATTTACGTTAACATTTTATAGGTACAGTTTATTGGTAATATGGACAGTGCAATAAGTAATAAAATTTGTCGGTTTTACTAAAGTCCTAACGGTTAAATAACAGTATACCATCTTACTGTTGACGTGAGCCAGCAAAATAATTTTATATGACTGAATTATGTTAAAACGTCAGACCTGTAGGTACCACAGTAATGAAATGTAAATTATTGTAATTTTAACATGAACAAAAATATATGACAAGGGTTTTGAGGATTGAGGCGTGTAAACTGCAGTTTGTGAGTGCTGTTACGTATAGTGGTGTATATTCCTAGAAATCACGTCACTGCATGGGCAGATAAAAAAACATTGGGGGGGGGGGGGAGCTACGGTCCGTGACCCCTGTCTAGACTGCTAAAAAAAAATAAACACAGAGTAAACATTTAGAAAGTATTTCTTCATACATCTAAAACTTTGTAAAATACAACACAACATTAATAAAAACACAATAATGCACGGGGGGAAAAAATTGTGTAATATTACACAAGTGTTCGTTGCGGCAGAACCCACTGAATCGCTATTTGTACATCATAAGACGTGTGTCAAATTACAAATGTCAGATATAATAGTTGGTCACTGTTGCTGTAATTTTACAAGCGAAATACGTAAAAATAGTGTTTCTTACAGTTTCTTTAAATTAATTAATTGAGGATATTGAAGTATATTACTTGCTGCGCTTTTCAAGACCTTACAAACAACCTATAATTATTCGAGTTTATACCCGCATTCGAACCTATGATCATTAAGTTACTAATCCAGAATTCTAACCACACGACCACAAGTGCAACTTAATATGTTGAGTGCTACCTATGGATTATATATATTATATGGTATTAATTTTTTTGTTCTCGACAGTTGAGTGTGCTGTGTATAGGCCTACCAGCGTTCGCATCTGAAATATTTTTCTTTTCCTTTTTGACTTTAAATGTTCGTACTGTTGCTGGTACTTCTATTTCACTAACTGATGAAACTGATTAGTTTCATTATTCACCGTTTTCTTCCTAACTGTGTGAGTGCACATTTGTGCACTTATTATAGCTGTGAAATTACTTTCCTTAACGTTTAAGATCTTACTGATATGAATTACGGTAACGCAAAAAAAAATTCCATTAGGATTATTGACTCTACAATTTAATTTTTTCTACTAAGATATGAACGTGAATTTACATTGTTAATGTAGCTGTAAAGTTATTCTTTATAGACGCTTAGATTTAACAGACATGAATGTATTTTAACAATGAGAGTACCTTAAGAAAATAAGACAATTTATTGAAGAAATAACAGTACATTGATGTATGTTTTTAACAAACATAATCAAAAATATGTAATTTAACACTACGTGTTTGTTTATCAAGCTGTAGGATTTATGTTTTTTCATTAGGGACGTGTAGGCCGGATTCCATTTTTGGAAATTTGTGTGTAAAATTTCACACAATGTACCTAGCTGTTTTCGAAAATTACACGTACGAAAATGAAAATTACCCAGAAAATGTATGTGTAGCTTCACACTTTTTATTTACAAAACACGGTTTTGTGTTGGAACAATATATGGAATAGGGCCTAGTGATTTATTAAATAGATTATAATTTTAATTGTTTCCTCAATGTTAGATACAATTTTTCTAGTTTCTGGATTCCGAAATGTTTTGTGCGATTTATCAAGAGCCAATCCAATTATAGACACGTGGAAGCACAAGCTTAAACATATTTAGGTCTACCTAATTATTTATATCAGCAAAACGTTTTCACTTTTAAAGCATAACTTATTCTTCAAAATAATATGGGTGTATATTACTATTCGATCATAAAGCGTATGTTTATTTATACGAAGTCATACGTGTTACGAGTAATGTAAGTTAGAGGGAGTTTCGGAGAAAAGAACGTAAAAGTGAACTGCGTAGAGAAAAATAAAATAAAAGTTTTGTGTAGCAACGCAATAGTAATACTTAAATATAATGAAATAGGTTGGCAATGGAAACAATTAGATATAGGAGGGGAAATTAATTGAGTAACGTTGTAGGTTTGGTTTGCACTCACTGAATAACATATGTCTTTACGTATGTTGTTTGAAATTGTTTATTCGAAATGTGTCTGTATGTTAAGCAAATTAATAGTGATGTATAGGTCGTTCGGGATAAAGTAAGAACTAAAAACTTAACCTTTGAAAAATATCACTAGCCGTTACTGCATATAATTCAACAATAATTATAGTTGCGTTGCTGCTAGTATGGTTGGCAGCGAAACTACGCAATATAGTTCCATGCATCTTCCTATTTAAATACCACCATATTGAAACAAAAGCAACTGAAATCGACATAATTTTGTTTTATGTAGTCTTAAGTAATAAACTTTTCAAAATCAATCTGTATCGATTCATACCGACTGCACAATTTATCTTATACGCGGAAACATCAAGTGATGTGTCCAGAGAGGTTAAACGTTTCCCATCGTTATCCGTTACGCGCGGAAAGATACGATTTAACTAAAAATAGAACTTTAACTTGAGCTTTTTTGAGTGCTCACTTTATCCCGAACCGTTTTTTAACAATTGTATCTGATATCGCAAAGTAGCAAAGACCGGGTGGGTTTTACTTTACTATTCGGTCGAAGAGTAATATTAAACACATCAGCTCTTGGTTACTTTGCGATATCAAGACAACATTTCCGTTTTTATATGTTCCCGACAAAAAAAAATACATTCCCGCGGATCTCCGTAAGTGTGTTGAAGCAAAGGGGAATATTGGGTAGTGTGACGTCATGGACGCCATTTTAGTTACGTCATTACTTGTGAATTTTATGTGTGATCAGAAAGTAAATTAAAACCACAGAAAATCTTCTGCCGCGCCTATTCGACGGTGTCAAGCAATTCGGTCTAACATTGGCACGATTTTTATCCGTCGTGTGTTACCGAAATACATTGAGGTTCATAGTCTCTAGGTCCACAGTGTAAAAGACTTCTGTATTTTCTCAATTTGTCCTAATCGACTTAAACAAAAAAAGTGAGCGAGAGATATGCACTTATTAGTTCGAACGGCAAAAAAATAGTTTCTTGGCAATAACAAACTATGTTGGATTGTGACATTAATACGTACGAGAATATACCACCAACTTTCACACAATATAATAACGTTTTTATGCAAAAAAAATGTAAGTAATGTCTGTCACTGTTTACGTAAAAACAGCTGTTTTCAGCTTAAAGTAGGCCTACGCGTTGCTTGTACAGACCTACTTTTGAACGTCACGAGTACATAGGGCCTAAATTCTTGAAGGTACGACACAAAATTTCACAAAACACAATTTTGCTTTTCTATGCAGGGCGTGGTCAGAATTTACGTTAGCATCAAATACACGAGGCCTTATTGGACACGTATTTGTGGCTTCCTCTGGTCTATATGTGCTCTAGACCTTATATATTATAAAATTAAAAAAAAAAAAAATAAAAAAAAATTAACCACTTAAAATAATTGCCACAATCTTGTTATGACAATGCTGAAAAATGTTTTAAATAGTTTTTGTTTACAAAAGCACCATTTTTGTTATGGTTATAGTTAGGGATCCTTAGAGACACTGGAAAATCGCGAAAATATTTAACATAGTCTCCAATAAACTGTAGTATCTCAATCGTGTCACGTGGCAACAGTTTTCTGGCAAATCACACACGTTCTGTGTTAAAACTGTAAAGTTATAATTGGGTCTGTTGAAGAGGGACACAGTGCTTCATATGAACGATAGCCAATATATGTGCAAATCCTTCAGTGTTATACATAGCATGTTGGAGTCTAGCAAACAATATACTTTTCCCGCGATTTACCAGTGTCTCTAGGGATCCTGTTTTTTCGCGAAAAGAATTTTATCCCAGTTTGTTTCAGTGCCTTACGCGCACATCTGCAATTATGCTTCATGGTTATTGGCAGCGTGTCTGTGTGAAGAGCCGTATTTTATTTGACTGAGCCAATTACGAAAACTTTCCTGCAACACCACACATGTGTGATTTGCCGATGGAATCACAAGGCTCGCGACAGTTAAAATATCCAATCACTGACCACGAAGCAAAACTGCAGGTGTGCACGTAAGACATTGAAACAAAGTGAGGCTAAATTCTTTCCACGAAAAACAAAGGCCCTTAGTTATAGTATGTAGGTTACTTAATTTCCACTCTACAAAAATGCTTGGTTTGTCGCTTCAGTATTACGTTATAAATACTAGTCTGGTCCAAACAGCTACCGGCTATAGCAAATATGCACCGACCCTTGATGATTAGTGTATACACCTGGAAAGGAAGGAGGGGTGGGTGGTTGTTGCAATGAAAAGTAAATCTCAAAGCATAAGTACTACGTGGCATCTTGGCGTATCATGGTTTTCCTGGGGTTAATAATTATATCGTTGTTAAAAATGTAATCATATTCGTACGCTTTTTCTAAGAAATGTAAAAAAATGCTGCTATTTTATGCTGATTTGTTATCCTTATAATGGGCATTCGTTAGGTGTAACATGGGTTCACTCTAAGTGAGCGAGGTATTAAGCGCGTGTCAGGGGTGACATGAGGTGAGTATGGAGCAGCAGCGGAATGAAAGGGCGGGGGAAACGGGAGATCCCCGAGAAAACCCACCGACCATCGGCATCGTCCGGCACAATTCCCACATGCGAAAATCCGGGTAGCGACCCCGCAGGGAATCGAACCCGGATCGCCATGGTGGGAGGCGAATGGTCTGAGCATTCGGCCTTTATATGAGTAGCAAGTTTATGATTGGTGCTGTGCACAGCTGTGTCAACACAGTAACGTCTAAATATTGTTTATTATAAGATCTTGAGTATAATAAAAATATGTGTGCTTTCTTATAGTTAGAAACATGATAATTTTGCGATATCAGTGATCTGCAGGTTAGATTACATCGTCCATGTGGTATTTTGTGCACACATACAAAAATTCATACTAGTCAACATTTTAAAAGTTTGCAACAACAAGTAGGTTTAAGGCCTTGCTCTTTAGTTTTGCCGTGGTTTCGAAAATGTTTTTTTAACGTAAATTAATACATATATCAAACATTCATCCTGGCAAAATAGATCGCAGGCTTTCGCGGCCGTTGTCTGCATTTTCTTGGCTTGTGGATGTGAGCCGCGTCTGAAGATTGTCTTGCGACGTTTCGGCAGTCGTTGCAGTTGCTATCATCAGGTAGTCGGAGTCGGAGACCAACTTGACTATCTGATGATGGCAGCTGCAACGACTGCCGAAACGTCGCAAGACAATCTTCAGACGCGGCTCACACCCACAAGCCAAGAAAATGCATTCATCCTGGCAGTTTTAACACTTATATATCATTGTTTGTATCTGAGTTTTTCTGTTGCAGTACACAAAACGGATTTTTTGATTTTTGCCCTTGTAATATCTCATAGTTTGTTGTTAAAATAAGTCAAAACGAAGCGAAATCTTTTTTTGCTAACAAACGGTACATTATTTTAAAAATCCCTCTGGCAAAATTGTGTGTTGTATGACTGTACACAGTCTCAAATTTTTTCAAAGTCTTTGGTTAAAAAATATTTGTGTTATTTGCAATTGTTTGAAATAAATGAAAGATTATGGCCTTAACAGTTTCAGTAAATGTCTGTTAGACATGAACAAAATAAATATTTTATTTTGTTGAGTCCTCGTCGGACGACGTACGTCAGTAAGCCCTTGCTCTTAAAGAGAGAATATAGCAAAACAAACATAATAGTTTGCAGCGTACACATACCTACCTTAAGTACGTAATTTTATTTAATACTTTTTTATGGTTTCATCGTGAGAAAATCACATTTCTGGCAGGTGTGTAGAGGAAGTTTGTTGAGCAGCTTGTTAGTAGAATATATTGTTTACAAGTGGGACATGTAACAAATTTCACTTTTGACCATGTTCGGGATTCGCTCCTTGTTTCTTTGTACGTTGTTAACAAGCTCATGTAGACTAATTTACTCTCACTGTTATGTTTATGAGTGGCGGAAATATAGTAACCTGTTATATGATCAACCTTGATAGCCTAACGCAAAAAATGAAAATTTAGTCAACCTAGGCCACATATTATTGAAAATCAGTAAGCTGTATGGATGGAGAAAAAAGCAATACGTGGGAGAGCCCTGCAGGTTTTGTCAAATTCATGAGCAAATATTTTGTATGAGTGCTGTATACGTTTGGTATAATTTCTTCCACCAGAATCGTAATTTACGAAATTTCGGCGTTGTAGTTGTGGTCAAAAATACGTAACTAAAGTAAATTTCTTGTTCTTAAAGTTGCCAAAATCTGTTGTTCAAGTTTGCCCCCCTTTTTGACACATCGAACGAGGTCGAGCAACAGTAACACGTTGGATTCGTGTTCGCGAGGACCTGGGTTCGATACCCGTTTGCGACCATCCTCATCGGGTTTCCATTGTTTTCCGAAATCGTCCCAGGCGAATGCTGGGATAATACCTTAAAGGCCATGGCCGCTTCATCTGACAATTCCTGTCATTCCTTCAAGCTGTGTCACCGCTTCTAATGACCTCGCTGTCGTTTTTAATATTGACGTATTTAGCATTGATTTTTGTAACCTGTCTTCTAAAGGTTCTTTTGTGGAACGATTCCGGCCCAAGTAAGGGAAGGTACATTATTGCCTCAATTCGTAAACGCAGTCAGTGACGGGAACTAATCATTACGTAAGTTCCCGATTGATTTGTTTATCTTTTTGGCGTGCTTGTTATACGCTACGCAGCGCGTTCATGGAAAGTTTTTGAATTCTAATGTTCTGGAGCCGGTAAACACATCGACCTCGTTTCATAGAATTTGTGGCCACATAAGCCACATCATAAGATATTTCCTACTATTGCCACTTGTTTGTGTTCTGTGTATGTATATGAATGAAAGAGAGAAAACAAAAGGGGAGGGTTGTGTGATAATGTATGTTTCCTGATATTTGAAATATTTTTTACAGTACACGTTCAAAGGCACTTTATTTAAAATATTATTAAATGGAAGCTATCACCTATTATCAATAACGTGTTGATTACGTTATGTAAATGTATACAGAATTGCGTTCCGAATCCCCCGCCAGTAAAAAAAAAAAAAAAAAACACCCGAAATAGACTCCCTATCGCGGTTCCTTGTTAATGTAGGCCTACTTAATGACGATTTTAAAAGCAGCCGTCCTTAAGTTTCAAGGACTCTACGAAAATTAGTACGTTATGTTGTTTTGCCATCCATCTAGGTGTAAACAGAATATTAGAATATTTTCTTGCTGATTAATGAATACCGTGCCGCCATAAATTATTATAGTTTTATAAACGAGGTATTTCAAATATCTATTTCCAGGGCGGAACTATAACAGTATCGGGCTATGTTTATTATATGTTTTACTTGCATTCGTTATTTGTGATTTTCTTATTAAATATGTTTACAGATATCATTAGGGTGTTTATTACCATATTGATAATTCATAATTCAAGACGCGAGAGGGTTTTACGGCATTTAACAACGATGCCCTAGGAGCCGATGAAAGTGAAATGACAACACAACGTCCACCCCGAGCTGGGATTCGAACCCAGGATCTCCCTTCTACGCCTGGAGGCCAGCTTTCGTGCTGCCAGATATGAGTTACCGATATTGTCGTTGTAGGTTTCGGCACGTTCCTTACGAGCACATCGGGTGGTCATTTTAGTATTGCCAGATGAAAATTGATTTCTGGTAACGGGTAGACTAATGTTCTGGCATTCTCCACAAAATTATGTTACACACTTAAATATTTTTTGTGACTTACATTTTTGCGTTTAATTTTATCGTTGAAAAATATCGTAATCATTTATACGGTCAAATTTAATTAAAGCCATTCATTTTCAAGAGTTATTTATTTCAATTTTAGCTTTATATGTGATGAACCACGGCGGCCTAATCACTAGTATAGTTTTAGAAAAGGGAAGGAGTGATTTTAGACACGTGGGGCGCGGTTCATCATGGTTTTCTACGTAATTTTTTATTTTTACATTTCTTTAAGATATTCCTTTTCTTATTTTAAACATAAATTGTCGCTAAATCTTCCTCTTGGGAAATTTTTGTGTTTCTCATAGTTTCTGCGTAATGAGTCGTAAACGTAAAAATTTGCATTTTACGGTTTTATGTACGCTACTAAAACTAACTGACATACCAAACCGAAACAGTGTATAACAATGTTGTAGGCTATGACTTGACACATATAAAACAAAATAATAATAATTTTTGTGTTTGAAAATAAATTTTTCATTAAAAATTCAGCATTTTTTATTAAATACAAAATATTTTATTTTTTGTTTTTCCCTATACGTCAAATCATAGCCCACAAAATTGTTGTACACGGTGAATTTTTTCGGTTCGGTATGTCAGTTGATTTTAGTGGCGTACATAAAACCGTAAAGTGCAAATTTTGACGTTTACGACTCATTACGCAAAAACTATGAGAGATACACAAATTTCCTAACAGGAAGATTTAATCACAATGTCTAAAATAAGAAAAATAATATCTGGTACAAGTATAAAAATAAAATAAGACGTTGAAATCTGAGGTGAAGCGCGCCCTTAAGACTAGGTTTCAGTCGCCATATTGAATTTCATTACTTTTCGTTTTTTTTTTTTTTTTAATTCTGAGAAGAAAAATGTTAAATCGGCGACTATACCGGAAATTATAACCTTGAACAACAATACAAGCATGTCAATGCAGCTATTAAGGCCATGCCTGGTAGTTTTGCAGTGATTTCGAAAATAATTTTTCCAAAATGAACTAATATCTCTATCACAAAATCGCTACATTGTTTTGTCACTAATACATCAAAGTTTCTATCTGAATTTTTCCGTTGCAATGAACACAATGGATTTTTAGATTCTTGCACCCAAAGTATCACATATTTTAGCATGAAAA